>LPNX010716288.1:132139-182142 GCA_001517045.1 Pseudotsuga menziesii
TTAATGAAAAAATGTTTATAAATTATTTTGGTTAAGATTAAAGGTAATTCAACAATGTATTTCCCTTGAATAGATTGGGTTATGGCCCAAGAAGCTTTCCATTCGATAAGACAAAGAAAATACCCTTGTGTTGTGATGAAAATTGACCTAGAAAAGGCCTATGACAAGTGTAACGGCATGTATGTTCGATTATTACTTATCCATATAGGGTTTTAGGTTTCAATGGTGAACTAGATAATGCACTGCATCAAGAAATTCTAATAAATGGTGCACCATCAAATTTCCTCAAATCAGATCGTGGAATTCGCTACGGATGTCCATTTTCACCATGCATTTTTATGTTGGTGGTGGAAGAGATAAGTAGAGATCTTTTAGATGCATGCAAGAATGGATAAATCAAAGGACTTGAGGTCGTAGGGTTATAACATTTAACTCATATTCTATTCATTGATGATGTTCTGATTTTCACTAGAGCTCACTAGAGGCACTTTGGAAGAGGTAAGATAATTTTTATTTATTCTCAAGCTATTTTATTAAGGAACTGGCATGGATGTAGATTTCTATCTTCGATTAGTTGTGATAATATTCAAGACCATATTTTAGAAAGAATTGTCTAGACGTTTCACGTAACTCTTATTTATCTAAGTGAGGAACTTAAATATTTGTGTTTATTCATAAAGCCAAATGGTTATACAAGAAAGGATTGGCAATGGATGATATTATTTGACGAGAGACAAAGACAAAAACCCATATATATATATATATATATATATATATATATATATTTGGAACTTGCATTTAATTAAATTTTATATATATAAGGGGTTGCCACTTGCATCGAGTTTGAAATGTTACATAAAGGTGATGTGCGACAACACAAATGGCGTGATAATGAAGGACGTGGTGGAAGGGTCGCTAATGTATTTTCATTTGCTAGACCTCGTCTTTGCTATTAAGACAAAGCACCTTATTTTTAAACTATGGATACATCATAACCTTGATAACCACTATAAAGTAGAATATANTGCTAATGCATTTTCATTTGCTAGACCTCGTCTTTGCTATTAAGAAAAAGCACCTTATTTTTAAACTATAGATACATCATAACCTTGATAACCACTATAGAGTAGAATATATCCTAAAAATTTAACCACCAATACTTATAATATATTTTCAGTTTCTTTTTTTTATATTAGTTTCAAGTGTCTAATTCCTATTGCCAGAATTTTTTTTGACATTTTAAAATTTAAAGCACATACCTTTAAATACATTGAATACATTTTTAATTAAATTCACAACGCACAGTTGCAAAAGTAATAAACGTAAGGACGGTGGCTAACTAATATGANTTACAACGCACAGTTGCAAAAGTAATAAACGTAAGGCAGTGGCTAACTAATATGAAACCGTCCAATGGTGATTTTATAAAATAGAAGTGTGTACATTTTTCATTTAATTTAATTTTTTATTCGTAGTTGTTAATATTTTTCGGATATACATATTGGTCACGTTGTCAATTTACATTAAAACAAATTACTAAAATATAAAAATATATTAATAATTNACTTTATTTTATTTTTTATTCGTAGTTGTTAAGATTTTTCGGATATACATATTGGTCAAGTTGTCAATTTACATTAAAACAAATTACTAAAATATAAAAATATATTAATAATTTTTTTGTTTCTAAAATAAATAATGTCTTTTCTGGTCATTTTTTATTTTTAACTATTCAATTTTGATATAATTTTTTCAAAATGAAAAATTACATAAATTATATAAGTGCATTTCTTACTTTTTCATAGATGTTTTATAAATATTTTAAAAAAATTTACCGATTTTTATAATAAAAAAATTCCATCAAATAAATACTCGTATTATTATTTTATCCATTATTATTATTATTATTAACAAGTATAATATAAACATAAACTTAATATTTAATATAAATATAAACTTAATATTTCATTTAAATATACATAATTATAGATGAACACTCAATAGTAATGAGAATGAATAAAGATTTTCTTTATCAACTAGCAACAACCATATTATTAAGATTAATATGTTTAAAATAAGGGGAGAGTTATATATTTAACATATTGATAATGTTTTTTACTAAAGAATCTGTTAATTACTTGTATCTAATAGTTAAGCTAATATAATAACCACTTAATTTATTGTTGCTAAGTTCATAATTGAAGTTAGGCTCATAGTGGTATCATCATTGGAATTAAACAAATAGTTGTATCTAATAGCTAAATGGACTTTGAGTGTCACATAAGCTGCACATTACCTAAGTAATTGTTCTTGGTGCATGGTTTCACTGAAATCAAGGCCAACTTTTCATGCTAAGAGATGAAGTCCAGAGTCCAACTTTAATTTAATATTTGATATTTGTATCACTATTGGAATAATTTAATAGTTATCCAATATAATGGGGATTAGAGTTAAAGTTAAGCTAATAGTTGTAGGAGCATTGGAGTTAATCTAAAATAACAATTGTACAATAATTGGAGTGAAGCTAATAGTTGTATCTAATAGTTAATTTAAAAGTTAATATATTGGCAATTGCAATTCAATTAAAAGTAAGTTAAGCTAATAGTTGCATCATCTTATATTTAAGTTAATAATTGAATAGTTGTACCTAATAATCAAATAGTTGAAAGTGAAGTTTGTTTTTTCCAACTATCATGAATTGTACTTATCAGATGTTAACTAAATTATTTTTAATTTTTTTGAAATTGTTAATTATGAGTTAGACTAACCTCCTTTAAAAAGAATGGAAAACCTAATTGTATCTATAGTGAAAACCTAAACATGTAATATGAATTGTATATTAGCTAGATGCCCAACTATTAGATGCTAGGGTTTATTAGGTGTTTGGAAGAGTTTATTAGGAGTTATACTCTTACATGAGTGCACATTAGCTAGACTCCTAGATGACAAATGAAATTGGACTAAGCATTAAGTGATTAGAGTTAAAGTTAAGCTAATAGTTATAGAATCATGGGAGTTAAGCTAATAGTAATAGTTATCCAATATAACTGTGATTATAAAAGTTGAAGTTGAGCTAATAGTTCTAGAATCATTGGAGTTAAGCTAATAATTTTATCTAATAATATATGGAGTTAAGCTCGTAGTTGTATCTAATATACTTATCACATGTTCATTAAGATATTTTTTATTTTTTGAAATTATTTATGATTAATTTTGGACGACAACCATAAAATCAATATTGACAGTAGACTTGTCTTATTCTCGTTTAATTTTGGACAACGCCCATAGAATCAATATGGATAGTACATTTGTGTGTTCTCATAGGTAGATGAAAAAGCATAGATAGTATTCCACCCCAAAATTCTAACATATACACATCTTTAACGTAATAAATATCAAATAATTAAGATTAAAAAAAATTTCTTATTAATGGATTCGGATTAAAAAAAGTTTTATATACGAAAACAAAAACCATTTTTTAATATAAAATATGAAAACAAACTCACTGCAAACCTGAATATCAAACTCAGCAGACAAACAAAAACTTTAAAAACGAGTCTCCACACACACCCACCCACAACCAAATCAAATTCTATCTCAGCTTGTTAAACTATCATTCAAACCAAGTTTTTCAACTTTGTTCCCTATGGTAATCATAATATTGACATTTCAATGTTTTTCCACATTATTTTATATAGCACCTATCCTTCAAACTGAGTTTTTCAACTTTGTTCCTTACAATCATCTTAACATTGACATCTTATTTTCCACATTATTATATATATTCACGAGGTTATCTTTAGGTTTCAATTAATCATAACATTGACATCTCATTATTTTCCACATTATTATATATTCACTAGGGTATTTTTAGGTTTCAATGGTGTATTAAGTTTAAGTTTTGAAATATTATTTTGTTTAACTTAAATTTGGTAAATATTACTCTGTTTAGAATTTAAAAATAATAATAATTAATATCAATTAAATCATATTAAAATTAATTTATTATATTAATTATCATAATTTTGATATTTTTTTTAAATTTAATAGAATGAAAATGTTGCCTAAATAATATAGACGAGATAATGAATATATATATATGATTCAATTTTAAATTACTTAAAAATTATAAAAATCAAAATTAACATAAAGCCATTTTATGTTATACTGCAAAAAATAACACTCATTAATTTCTTTTCTAGATATTTTTAATTAAAATAAGATCTTTAAATTTAAATTTAAATTTAAATTTTACATGATTTATTTAAAATAATAACATTTAATAAGGAGAATAATTCACTCATTCTCTTTCGAAACTATATCTGTGACAAATATTCGATAAATATATCGATATGATATATATATATATATGAGACTGTATGTAGATAGAATATTATGAATTTCTAGTCTAAAATTCTATCCAGTTTCCCACTGATGGAGGTGCCACTGATTTGCCCAATCAGTGCGACATATCCACGTGTGCAAATTGATTTCATTCTCAATGAATGGTGTGCGTTCGTTCGTTCGTTCCTTCCATCAATGGGCATTTAAAAGGAAGGAAACCAATATACCCTTCATAAAACTGGGATATATAAAAGTTTGCATGTGGCTGAGAAGAAACAGTGAAGTGAGAGACAGAGACACGAGGAAATTCACAGTTTGAAGGGAGAGTGAAATGGTGAGGACATACAAGAGCCTCACTTTCTACACGTGGAGGATTCATTACACGTGGTGCAATTCATACTCATCTGTCTATCATCTCAAACCTATGAAGCATCAGCTACTTCTCTGCACATTACTGTAATTCTATTGTATGGAAATGATAGCGTAGCAGGAAAATACACAGATTAATGTGTTTACTGTAAGTAGATTTGTCGATAATTCTTGTTTGGTTACATCGGTATTCTTATAATCATAGTGGTATTCACAAATAACATTAAATCCCACTGTAAAATCACCTATCTATTATATCTCATTCATGTATATCTTGTGTGATCTGTATATATCATTTTGAATTCTGAATACATCCTGTCGCTGTATATATGACGTTAGATTTTTGCATGCAGTTAGGTTTTTGAATTGAAGCAGGGTGGTGGCCCTGATGGGTGGGCTATAAAATCATCTATCTTGTATATAAATAATCCATTTCTGTGTAGTGTGTTCTATGTGGATATATCACTGTGGGTTCTGAATTTACCATTCTGTGGCTCTGTGTATGTAATCAGGTTATTGCATGCAATTGTGTTTGTGGGTTGAAGCAAGGTGATTACCATGATGGGTGGGCTGAATTTGGGAGGAACCTGCTTGGCAAGGTTAAAAAACAGAGCAGATCATGTCCAGATACAGGCTAATTGCTCCAAATCTTGCTACAATTCCAGGTGAGTGCCATTCTAATTCAATTGCTGTGAATTCTCCCTGTGAAAAAAGAATTAATGGTGCTGAGAGCATTGCTCACCATACTAGAACTCGCAAGAGAACCTCAGATTCGTCTAATGCGCAGAAGAGGGCAAGGGGTTCTCGCAATTCTGGTGGGTTCGGTTCTGAGAGAATGGGGGGGTTGGAATTGAGAAATTGGAACCTGTAGATAGGGCCATATTTGCGGGCCTCAATAGTAAATTATAATAATTTTTTTTATTGATCTTTTTATTTATTATTAATTACAGCTGAAAAAATAACTTTAACTTAAAACATATTTTTAACTTACCAGTAAATTTTATTAATGAATTGATTAAAATAATCCTGATAAGTTTTGACTAAAATAGTCATGATAATCTCGGCTTCCAGTGGGGCCTTACAGATAACACTTATCGTAGTAGCTTAAAATAAAATTGTAAATCGTTGATTAGTGTAGGAAAAACTGAGCATTAAAAAATCGTAAATTTTTGAAAGAGATTTGTTTGGCAATTGTGACGGTCGTTATATTCACCAAAATTTGGTCTGCTGCGAATTATCACAGCATGGATATTGCAATTTTCAAATGGAAAGAAATGCATTTCTTTTATATAAAAATGGATTGCCGTGCAGCATTTGCGAGACCAATATTTTGGGACTAACACAAAATGAAGAGAGAATGTCGTGCGAGTGATGCGCTCAACATTAGAAGACACTGAACACTAGTGCTACTCTATGGCGCTAGTAGGTGAATGATTATAGTTATAGGTAGCAATCACAATGTTTTTTCTGCCACGGAAAGCCACGATGTCAAAAATATTGTATCTAAAACATTTTCTCAACGAGAATTGCGAGTACGATAAAAGCTAACTAAAACGCCTTCTTTTTTTTCGTGGATTTTCATTAAATCCGGTTAAAATTGTCTCCTGTCCAATTCTAAAACGATCCAAATCATTCAAACCTTCCAAATTGCAATTTGAACATTTAAATTTTCGACTATTAACATTGGCGAGGTTATTACTTTTCGATTACAACTACTTCAACCAAACCTTTGAACATAGATTTAACTAACCAATTCGTTCAAAACTGCACTACTTGTATTGTGTTAGATCTTTTTATCTCTGTTTTGTAGTTTGGACGGGTGCACTCTCGCGCTCTTTAAACACGTTACTGGAAAATGGAAGAACTGAAATACGAGTCATAACAATAATGGCGTTTTTTCCACTAAATATGCGTTGACTTACTGAGCAATACATTATAATAGAGACAAGCTTACACTTATGGCTTTAGCATTGCCATCTAAATTCCAAATTAACAAGATTATGAATGTAGAAATCATTCATTTTTTCTTGTCTTTCGATGCATCAAAACTGCAATACCTGGCCAGGCTAGCAATAAAAACCAAATACAGTCATATGCATGATGCAAAAATTTACAAGGCTTTATTACCAAGAAGAACATGTCTTTAGGGAGTTTCCTTGTAATAACCATTGCCAGCAACATATTCTGCGTTGCCAACGCCAGAGCCCACTTCGTAGCCATTACTGTTACCAGAACCGGTGATATAGCCACCACCATAACCCGAACGGTAGGCACCATTGCTTTCCGATCGTCCACCGTAGCCCGAGGCATATTGTTCACCACCTCGCCCATAGCCACCATTAGAGCCACGCTAGTTGGAGCCAGATCCAGATCTAGAACCCAACCATAAGCTGCACCACGGTAGCTAGAACCAGCGCCATAACCAACGCCGTTGCCAGAACTCTCTTTGTATGTGGCACCCGCGTCGTTCCCTACATTGTTTTGTGAATAGTACTCACCGGCTCTACCAGAACCGAAATGATAGGCGATCCCGGCTTCTCCACTACCAGAACCAGCATGGTAAGCTTCGATGTCGCCATATACATATCCATTACCGTTTCCCTGGCCTCGGTAGGTATCGTAGCCATTCCCCCAACCGGCCCCAAAAGAGTCGTCCAAACCGTGATCATTGCTGTTAGCATAGCTTTTTATGACGTCATCTTGCCACATGTCAACTCAAATCCAGATACCAAATTCCAAAGTTTACATCATCTTCTATCCACCAATCAGCTGTTTACAAAAATAGTTTTTTACAAAATTAAAAAAAATATTTTACAAATCCCTAAGTCATACTTTGCAAAATCTCTAAGTCATACTTTGCAAAACAGATTTTAATTCTGTATAACTGCCTCAAAAGACACCAACTAATACCAAGTTTGACTGGCAATCGATTACAATATACCTGCTGAGACCGGTATAATAATATTTATCATGAATTGTATGTGATGTCAACTCAAAACATGATGTAATTTTGAAGCTCATTTCGTGTCTTCCTTTGGCGGCCGATAATGTCATATTCCACTACTTTATATTCTTGATGGTAATCCATGAATATCATTTGTCTCTTCTTCGTAATCGATCCCTGCCAACAGAAATTAATATATCGTATCATACTTTCGTCACTGTAAAAACCTACAAAATATTCAATATATTAAAAATAAGAACTTCATTAAGAAAATATGCGGAATATCATTTGTAAATGGAAATAATGCATTTTATGGCGATTTTAAACCATATCATTTATTTCCCATGAGCTGTCATATAAATGGTTGGTTGGTTTCTTTGGTGAATCATAACATGTGGGATCTGTAATCGAGCCCAATTAAGCAATCCCTCTTTTGCATGGCATCAATAATAGTTTCAAATATAGTCTGATGGCATAGTTTCTAAATATGGCATTCAATTGTTTTCCTTTTGGAAACCTTCAACTCGAATTTACATGCGTACATTGGCATGTAGTATTTTACAAATAATTTGAAACCTCGGAATAACCATAGAGGTGACACTTTAAAGTTTCAATGAAATATTAATTTATAGAATGTCCTTCCTTTATTAAAGATTAAGATTTTAAATGTATTTTTTTCCAAAGCTAGCCTTTCATTTTATAACACAAGAATGTGAGTTTGAATAGTTGTAAATTGAAAATAGTTTGAAGAAAGATAGGATATGAATGAAATTTAGATTCTTAATAAAGTTGATGAAAATAAGGAATTAAAATATTTAAAGGTCGTTTCAATACTTTTATGAGATAGGGTAAAGTTCTTTTCAAAAATTAAATATGTTATCTTTTAATATATTTTAAAAAGATAAAATATTAGTACATTTTAAATATTTTGTAAATGAATATGATAAATAAAAGTTTTTAAAATCAATCCAATCGTTAAAAATCAAAAGTGAAAGCTTACTTCCATTTTTTTAAGTATGCTTTTACAAGATGTAAACATAAAAATTAAAATTGAGTTTTTAGTTAATTAATCATAATCTGCCAAAGTATACATGAATTCAACGATGTATTTGTAAACTAGATCTTCATAAGATTGTCTAAGTACTGAATTAATCTACTTCAAATAATTAGAAGTATAGGATAGAATCAAATAAGTTTAGATGATATCAATGAAGCATTATCAAGGAACAAGGAAGTCAAAATAGCTAAACGACAAAGATCGCCAAATCTCAAAAGCATAAAACCCAAAGAATCAAGGACTAAAGTATTGCACAAGAAATTACCCTTTCAATCCAAGCAAGGATACCCAAAGCTAAATACTTACAAAACTTTCTAATAAGGATCCCTTTTGATTTTTGCAAAATCAAGGGAAGTTGTTTGGGTGCTAACAAATGGCGACATGCTAGACAAACCACTTATCTCTACATGTTCATGTGAAGAATATAGGAAAACAAAATCGAGGTCTTCTCAAAACATCAAATTTCACACCACATGACTTTATCATGTCACTAGCCTATATATGAAAGTTTGAACTTTCAATGCTTTCACAATCAAATGAATTATCTTAACTATTATTCAAAGACTTCATAAAGATGAATGAATTTTAAATATACGAATAACAAATAAACCTCATCAAGAATGCTTTCTCAACAACTAAAGATAATCGAATAACACCAGCATAAAGATATGACCTCCATACCTTAAGAAGATATCTAGATAAGTTCTCCATCCATTAGATGTAAATAACTGAAAGATTTTTTCATGATCAATTTTTTTCTTTTTTTGAAAATAATATTAATTAGATATTTGGTTCAAGACAACTATCATGGTAACCAGATATTGATAGCATCATTCACGAGAACTGTCAGAGATAAATAAGCCATCTCGTGATGAGACCTTATGTCCCTTGATCTTATGACTAAGAGCCATCAGCCTGGTGATCAGAAATGATGTTGTCCCCAACATGGTTGATGATCATGATTAGGTCGGATCCATTCACAGGCCTCCTATTCTTCAACCAAATTATTTATTTATTTATATTAATAAAATTTGTCTAGTGGATGGGAATACAAATCCAGATAACACTCCTATAATAAGATGGAATTCCTAAAGATGGCTAATGTCATTGATTCATAATGATTCTGAGGAAAAAATTCTTGGTAGGCTAACATGCCTAGCTAACGATGTCATTCCTAGAATAAAATCCAAGAAGAATAATCAAGAGTTCGACTGACGGATTGGCTATGTTCATAAAAAATGTTTCAAGACTAGGATTCATTAAGTCACAATAAGAAAGTTTGATATGACCAAAAACACCTTACAATAGTTTTCCTTAAATATATCAGGTTGATTAGTAGAGGGACATATCAATACCAGGCAGTGTGCCATGATTATCTATTTACAATACCCCCTTACTTCAAGCAATCTAAAAAATAAAATGACAATCAGAATGATCAAAATATTAAACTTACTACTAAAATCAATCAACCAAGAAAACTTATAAACAAAATAGGAGCTAATCAAATCAAAATTCAACCAAAAGTGTGTATCATAAATCAAAAGAAAAGAATAATACATATGTTAAATCTTGAAGCATAAACATAAAGATTGGTACCTTTATGAAAATTGACCTGGCCATTGAAGAAGGTAAATGAACTCAAAGTTTGAAGATTGATATACGGTTACATTCCATCAAACGATATATACAAAATAATGTAGAAATCACAAAATCATGGCATGCATAATGAATGACGAAAAATATCCCAATATTTAATTCAACGACGATATGGAAATAGAAAGAATTAATCTTTAGTAATTTCATCAAAATGGTCAAATATAAACATACAAATAAAAACAAGAGATGTGAACAAAATATGCATGTGGGTATGATAAAATGAGTTCATCATCAGGTTTCAACAAAATCATTTAATTTTTGATATAAAGAATCCATCTTTCAGTAAGATCGCGATAATCATTTGTCAAATCATTGGAAGATATCTTGGGGATAATAGTTTCTTTTATTAAATCTTAATTACAATGAGAAAACCAAAATAAGAAAGACAAATGCTAGAGTGTGCAATTTACGGTGATAATTACAACATGAATGAGTTATGTTCATAAAGTTCTTTATGTGAACAGAGATTAAAAAATTACGAACATATTGTTCATAATATCCCATTTTCAAATAATTATATGTAAGCATGTTGTTGTTAAGTCTCAAAAATTATATAACCAACATATAAAAGAATAAGCAAGATAATTGGAAAAGAAGTAGAGTAGTGTGTAATTCCCTGAAATGACTACTTAACTTACCCTTGTCCCAAAATCGACACATCGCTTATTAACTGCACATTATGGAAAACAAAGCAACCTACTTGTGATAAAGAAAAACAAATAAAAAAAATGAATCTAAAACTACCTTTAGACTAAATGTATACATATGTGTAGTAAAATCAAAGGTAATTAAAAATTAAGTAAAATAAAAATCTTGTGTGAAGCCACTGCAAAACCTTTACTCCTGCAATATGAAATATATCAAACATTTGTATCATAATTTGAGATACTTGCTGTCTAATAAAAAATATGAAATCAGATTTTATACTTACAGAAGAGAGAATGTGACATGGAAACTTTTAAAGATATGATTCTTCCAACCATGCATAAATTGGGTCATAAAAATTAGATTGAAAGATGTTTAAAACTTGTGAATATTCAATAGAGCGAATGGTGAAAAAATATTCTAGGTAATGATAAAAAATAGCCTTGTTCAGATTATAATTAGAAAATTCAGAAATAGTTGAAGTAATGGATAACTTCTTTAAGGAAATATCATCATCATTAAGTGGGAAATCAGAATTTAGCATAACCTTAGAGTGATCATTCTTAGTTTCCCATTCAAATTGATGCGATTTTGATGAATCAATTAAATTTACAATGAAAAATATTAGAATCATCAATATCATGATCAATAATGTGATCCTCTAACTTATAATCCTTAATATATGCATGTGATTCATGAATGATATCGGTAACAAGATTATTCATTCCTCTGATTATCTTGAGATAGATTAAAATGAATATTAAAATCCCCCTTCTTTAGAAAAATATTACTTTGCGTTAAATTAGAATCTAACCGTAGTGGAATATCAACAGAATATATGCTATGATCAGAAAATAAATTAGGATACAAAGTATAATAACTTTCATAATATGAAAAGTTAAATGTTTCTCTATCACTGTAATATTCTTGGCTAGTTGTTTTAAGAGAAACATTATTAAATAAGTTCTGATTTAATGATAAATTTCGGTAAAAAGTGAGAGGACCCTTTTCATTAAGAGAAGAAGAACATAAAGTGTCACTAAAAATACTACTACCACCTATGTATTGAATTTTAGAGTTTAATGGCTTTGAGTCTCTTTTCGTTTCAACAGTTTCAAAATCATTATTCAATGCAATAGTTGAATCGTTACATTGTTCTTCGTGTAATCCTGACGCGTGTCATTGTGCTTTAATGAACTCAATAGAATTTCAATCTGAAATTTGAATATGTTAAAGTGATATCTTTATCAACATGCATATTGTGAATGTCAAACTTAATTTAATTTTCATGTTTAGATAATTCTTCGAATAATTTTGATTTTCCATTTTCACGAGGGATTTCAACATAAGAAGATTGTCCAAACCCAAATATATTCTCAAAAATTGGAATATGATTTTTTTCCTCAATTTTTACATAATTTTCACAATCTTTACATAGATTACAGGAATTTCCTAGAAAATTCTTATCAAAATTTTTAATCATATTTTAATTTCATGAAAATGTCTTTCATTAGATTTGATAATAAATTGTTTGTTTTTAGAAGGATAAATTTCAGTATTAATAGAAGGAATATCATGATGAGTATAAATATAAAAATCAGAAGCCTCTTGACCATTTGTAACTTTACTAAGCTGTACCTCGGGAGTTTGACTTTCTTCTTCCAAACAAGGATAAGAAAAAATGATACGACATACCTCTCATAATTCTGTCAATGAACATGCATCTTCCTTATGAATCTTAGCGTAAACCATTACAACTCATTTAATAAAATCATCCAATGAATCTTCTTTTGATCTGCGAATATTGGGCAGTTCCTTCAATAGTTCACCATGATTATAATAATTAAAAGCATTAATAAATTCTCGTAAAACTGTTCAAAATCACAAAAATACTTAGGAGAAAAATTTTCCTTCCAAAGTTGAATCCTTCCTTTAAGAGTAAGAGAAAATAATCTACACACAACACACATAACAGTGATCTTATTATAAGCACAATAACAAGCAAAATAAATAGCATGCTGACCTGTGGAAATTCGCCCATCACCATCAAAATCCCTAAATCTAATTTTTGACAAGTGATATAATACTTCATTGGAAATATTATTAGTCGTGGCCTACAGAAAGTCGGACCATACATACAAGGTGCTTAAAGTAGCCTCTAGTATGTTTGGTATGGCTGACCTCGTTACATGTTTGAGTTTTCTCTCAAATAGAGATTCTTATAAACTAATGGTATGAATTATTGAAATATGATTGAGATATATTATAACTAATATAAAATTTAAAAACTAATCTAAGATGTAATTTTTAAATAACTATAACAAAACCTTTTAACAACGGTTAAACAGCAAAGAGATTTAAAAGCTCCTAAAAAAACCTAAAGTTACAGTTATTGAAAAGAAGTCTACTTTAAATTATAACTAAACTATTTCTATCCTATTGTATCGTGCACAGGAGAATGATTAATATATGCATATGATGTATAAAAAAATAATAATATTACTGTTTATTTAAAGAAAATCAAACAAACAGTAGCATATGGCGCACATCAATATATAGATTCAAACAAATAAACTTATTCGGTTATCCTTACATTGGTTATACATCAAATATGTTATCATTACAGTTAATAAAAAAAAGGAAATAAAAAGTAAGTAAGTTCTACTTACCCCCCAAATTCTCAAGTAAGTTCTACTTACTGAAATTATGAAGTTATGTATTATACCAAGCATTAGATTAATGGCAACTGCAATGTGAGAGTTGAAAAAGGGTTTCCAATTGCATATATATATATATATGAAACATTTATACAATAGTGAAGAATTGTAAAATTATATATATATGGTAAGAGGTGTCAATTTAAAGACTCGATTTCTAGCATGGTTAAATCATAAAAACGTGGCACAATCTTCCTTTGGAGAAAATCATGGATTTAGTGCCCTTAAAAAGTGAATGGTGTTACCTTTTGTGCTACTTGTCATGTTTAAGAGAAATGTAGTGGATGACAACTATCATTTGATCTCTTTTGTTATGAGAGATCTTGTCGTGTCGAGTATCCAATTGTGGCATGTATTCGACAAAGGAGGAAAAAGGAAAGACTCGATATATGTTCTGTAATGCCCAAGTTCAATCGGTGATGAAGGAACTCTGCATACTATCACGTGGGATTTGTTTTAAGTATGTTTTCTCTAGTTAGTTATAAATCTATATCTCTGGTATGCTCATAATACCTGTGTGCATTTGATCTGGAAAAACATTAACTTTGACCACGACTTGAAATCTAGAAAAATTAAACCCTTATGCGTTTCCCCATTTCTGAATGTTAAACCGTTAATGGATGTGTTTCCATGGTTAGCTTCGTATGTTGGATCAGAGCTGGATCCATTTCCAAGCTCTGTGTTTTCTTGATTTGAATGTTAAACCGTTGATGGATGTGTTTCCATGGCTAGCATTGTAGGTTGGATCAGAGTTGGATCTATTTCCAATATCTGTGTTTTCTTTATCTGAATGTTAAACCGTTGATGGATGTGTTTCCATGGCTAGCTTTATAGTTTGGATCACAGCTGGATCCATTTCCAAGATCTGCATTTTCTTGATGTGAATGTTATATTGTTGATGGATGCATTTCAATGGTTAGCTCTGTAGGTTGGATCTAGGGATAATTTTAGCAGCAAAATTTAGCCTGGGGTTTTCTCTAAAAAAAGATTTGCCATTTTCCAATTTTCGAAGCCCTCTTTCACCCAATTTTGATGGGTAAATATTTTTTACCCTAAAGATCGCCAATTTATTATATAAACGATATAAAATCCTTGGAAATTAAAATATTTTTTGAAAAATATAGCCAAATATTTTATAGTTGGAGTTTTAAGAATCGGTAAGATTCACCAACATTTATACACTTTTAAATAAGTATGGTTCCTTAAAATCATCCATGGTTGGATTAGAGCTGGATCCATTTTCAAGCTCTGCTTTTTCTTGATATAAATGATTATACCTTTGATTAATGTGTTTTTCTTTTAAATATATATATTTTTTTAATTTTATCATTGCCAAAAAAACAGCGCTTTAGCATTGGAGGAGGATGTCCCGTTTCTTTAACTCACGGGCCTCTCTCAACATAAATGAAATATCCAATAAAACTCAATTATATTTTATAAGAAATGTTATGGAAGCTTTGGCTATTATTTTGAATTGTTACATAATGCTTACGAGGGCTGATCTAAGACACAAACTTTAAAAATAAACTTTCGGATTATACCTGCGATTTCTTTGGAAGAATGTACAGATCTGATTTGAGAATAATATCTACATTTTAATTACCTTTGTGTGATTTTGAATCGAAGCCAAACTGTCTACATTTTATGAACCTATTTTTTAGTTGTTTGTGTAATTTTTCTTCCGAAAATGGATTAACATTTGATAGTTCAGACCTCATTTCCAAGCCCGGTGAGTTTTTCCTCGTTTTGGATGCTGGCGATTGGATCTAGGGTAAAAGACATCATGTTAAAAGTGTCTGTATTCGAAATCGATTTCCTTACTGCGATTTTCGAGTTCCAACATGTTTTTCATTTTCGCTAAAATGGAATTTTAAGCCTTTTGGTAGAACATAATAATAAACTCCATTATTATATTTGATAAGGGTTTGTGGTATGATAGAGTTGGCATATAACAAGGCATATTAAATAGTATTATACATTTTCCCTTTAAGTATGGCAAGGCTCCACATGGTAATATTTGTTAATATTCCTTTGATAAATCTTGGATATAGTACATCCACGTAGGAGTGCTAATATGATTTGTTATATCATATAGTTATAGATTGGATATGCGTTCCCTTGTATAAAAGTTCTTCCTTCTTTACAAAGACACATTTTTTTCTATATGCTGCATATGTCCATTTAAAGATTAAGTATTATGACACTTCCAATAGAAAGGAAGTTTATTTTGATTAAAGAATTAAAAGGAATCGAGATGGACTTTGGGAATATGTTGTCAAGGGAAGTTATGAGTGACTTATTATAATGGTGCACCTTTTGTATTAATGGTCTTCTTATGTTTATCTTAAGAATTCATGTCCTAAACGTATTAGTGAATTAAAAAATAAAGAACTACCAATGCCAACCAAGAGAGCATATCAAGGATGAACTCTCACTCAATACTATTGTAAGCTTTGTCAAAGTCAATCTTCACGAAGAGTACTTGTTGATCAGTTTTTAGTATTAGTTATTGTTCTATAGTTGTGAAAGAGTATAGACCAGGACTGACCTCTTGTAATTTTGGAATATGTTTACGTGAAAGGTTTTCCATTTAAATGGAAAACCTTACAAAGAAGGAAAATAATAATTGGCTCAGTGGAAGAGATTGGCACTGGATGTGCCACGGAATTGTAAATCTTCTTTTGATAAAATAATATAAAGACTAACAAGCTTTGGTGGACGTAGCCTCATGGATGGGGTCAACCATGTATATGATGTCTCTCTTTTCTTTCTATGTTTTTATGTTTGTATATATTCATTTTCATGATGGTATTTGATGTATGGATGATGCACACGAAATGCTTATGATACATAACTTTTATTGGTACATGAAAAACACTTGAAAGCATACAATTAAAGGTATATGTTTCATGGAGGAAATTTATTTGGATAGTTAATGGATTCAATACCTTTTGTTTAACATTTTGATTTCAATATATTGGATTATAAGTAAGTAATTAACAATTTATACGATCTTACTACCATGGCATTAGATTAGGGTAAAGTGTTAGTAATCTCTATAATGTGAGAAAGATGAAGTAAAATAATGAAAACTTGTGATGTTAGTCTTCTAATGTATGTATTTACAATTATGTGATTTCACACTCTAAAGAGACTAATATGGTTGGCTTGCTGGATATAGTAAAAGCGGAAAAAAAATTACCCCATTTTCTTACATTTTGCATTGAGGAATTTCGGGTATGTTACAAATAGTATTCGAGATCAAGTTACAACACTTGGGCCTTTATGGGCAGAACAAAAATTAGAAGGTACAAGTTGGATAAAATAATGATTGGGTGGTTACAGGTAACATAAAGCAACAAGAAAAATATCAAGGAAGACTTTCCCTCTCATACTATGAATCATTTGTATTCTAAGGGATAAACAATTAGTATATAACTAATCTATGTTGAACTCCCTAATATGACCGTTAGAATGCATATTAAAACAAGTAAGAAATAAAATAATTATTTATTTTATATGTCTTTCTCCTTGTCATGATGAATGCACAATAAATTTTCCAGGATATGCAATGATGAAGGCAAACTAACCTTGAAGCTTTTACGTGATAGGAAGTAAATGAGGGGTGCAAAGTTCTTTCGAGAAACCTATGGATGGATGAGGATTATGCTCAAACTACAATGACCAGTTGGTCATCTAACACGACATAAGTACCATTTTCGGGTTTTTAGTATAAACATGATTCTTATAAAGATAAATTTGGTTAAGCATTAGCAAAAAGGACGTTAGAATATTGTTAAATGCATAGTTCATAGATATTCTTACGAAGATTATATTGTTGATTCTTGACTGATGTGTAAGAGAAAACTTTAGACATATAATTACGGTTGTAACCAAAGAACTAGTTACGCATGTTTTCTTTAGTATAAGAGTTTGTGTTAGAAAAGAAATCTGAATTCTACGTTTAAGAGTACCTGTACAGTTTTTAGAAGAATTTTCATTTTAAGTAAGGAAAATAAATAATGTTTGTATAGTATGTTTCATTTACTCCTTAATAAATAAGAAAATATATGTTCGTAGTTGCGAATGTTCCTTTATATCCATATCCATTCTGGATTCCCGTAAGGGACAATTTTACCTTGTTTCCTTAAAAGAGAGTTTTGTGTTGTTTCCCTTATGATCACACATAGACCAATTACATAGATAAGGAGAAAACATTTTGAAGATATACGGATTTGGAGTATTATGTTTAAAATGATATTAGAATTCTTAAATTAAACGCTCAGTTAAGGAAAACCCTAGAACACGGGTGATGATAAAAATATATGTTTGAAGGGATATTGATTTGTAACCTTAAACCATCCTTATGTTTTTTATGAGAAAGTAAAATTAATAATGCCTTCATTTTTAGAGTTAAATGGGAATGTTTTATATTGTTGATATTAATGATTGTGCCAAAAATATTTTAACCATGAAGACCTTAGCAAATCCATTAAGTATATATATAGAATTGATATGGCATAGCAGAAGAAAACTATTCTCACTATATATATATATATATAACCCCAAATTTTGAAATATTATTTTGTATAGATATCACCACTATTCGTACATGTTGAAGATAGTGATTAGAGTTACAATATATGACTATCTTAATCTTACCTTGTAGTATTATAGAATATCAATGTTGAATGAAAAACAACCTATGAGTCCTATTGAGTAGAAAAGACAAGGAAGTTGGGTTATGAATGATTAATGTTGAAATTTTTAATGATCATGATTAACTGTATATGATTCATGATGATGAATGACGATGCAAAGAGTATGGCAAAAAAATATAATTATGTCTGCTAGTAGATATTTGTGATTTGATTTTGAAATAAAGATTTTATTTATGAAAAGGAAAATGAATTTTCTTGTATAAATTATTATTCGTGACAAAAGCAATGACACAAGTGTGTTTCGGGAAAAATATCGTACAAGAATTATGACAATATGTCTCCCATGATTACTCGATAAAAATTATTTGATGAACATGTATAATGGCTGATTTGATTTTGGAATGCTAACGAGGTTATCGATGAAAACACGTCAATTAATTATTTCTATGAATTGTATATTGACTAATGATAAAAAAAATTCTGAAAATGAAATAGGAAATGAATGTTACCAGAAATGTGAGATGTCACGGAATCAACTAAGTGAAGGATGGACATATGGAGATATCTACACTGCAACCATCAGTAAGGATGTGAGGTGAAGTTATGGCTAAAAGAATTATATCTTGTTTTGTCAGGTTGCAAAAAGATAGATTAGCAACCTGAAATTAACTCATGCATAAATATTATTTTATGGATTTGATGTGGAAAATCATAATGATTAGTATGAGTTTATTTAAGTGGGTAATGTTGTGAAAAAACAATTATGATGTATTTCATTTAAAGGACCTAATGAGGTTAACCAAGAATGGTCAATTCAATTATAAAATAATTTTTATTATTACTTATTAATAAAATACATTCGAGAAGGGATGTGAAGTAGCAATAGTAGCATTCAATGGATGCGCGAAGGCATCTTCCCCAGATTATAGTCATGCTCCCAAGGGAGTGGAACTAAGCAAGAGGCTCGATTAATGATGACCCAAAGACCTAGGCAATTTATATCATCGAATGAGGGTTGCAGCCTCATGTTATACAAGCTACATAATGGAGCTTTCTTGTTAAACTATGATGTAAGCTGAGGAGTTAGACAAGCATACAAGAGTTATCGATGAGGGGATAAGCTGAAAACCAAGATGAAACTTGGAAAGCAGCGAAAATGCAAAATCTAATCTAGTGAGCACTGGGAGAGTGTTCTGGGATAGATTATGTTTCATTATAAAATTTGAAGGAGACCTAACATTCTCTTTTTTATAATATCATAAATGATACGTATTTATTTATTTTGGTTACCATAAAGATGTTTATAACATGTGGGTAATTGACCGAACATGAGTCACAAAAGTTACCTTACATTTGGAAAGAATTTTTTAATGAGGCATGATAGCCTTGACTAAAGTTAAGTAAATTACCTATGCAAGTTAATTATTATTAATTTTGTGTTAGAATGAATGAACGTAAAAGTTGTTTTACCATTATGGGAAGATCTGGTGTTCCTTGATATAAAAGTACAGTTTGGACTAAAGGCTGGATTGCGAGCAAACATGGTATAATGGAATCCTTGTCTAACAAGCTAAATATTGAGATTACTGTTATTTTATTGTAATTTCCTTTCGAGATAAAGGATAAAATTATTTGGATATACATATTGGAAGACCAGGTGTTGGTTATTATGTAAGTACAGGTGTACATATACAAATGCGGTAGACTATCAAATGGGCCAACACCAAGGACAGTGTTGATTTAAGGGAGAGTATATAACACCCCCAAATTATCAAGTAAGTTCTACTTACTGAAATTATGAATTTATGTATTATACCAAGCATTAGATTAATGGCAACTGTAATGTAAGATTTGAAAAAGGGTTTCCACTTGCATATATATATATATACGAAACATTTATACAATAGTGAAGAAGGGTAAATTTACACACATATATATGGTAAGGGGTATCAATTTAAAGACTTGATTTCTACCATGGTTAAATCATAAAACGTGGTACAATCAAATCATGGATTTGGTGCCCTTAAAAAGTGAATGGCGTTACTTTTGTGCCACTCGTCATATTTAAGAGAAATGTGGCGGATGAAAACTACCATTTGGCTTCTTCTTTTTATGACAGATCTTGTTAGGTTTAGTATATAATTGTGGTATGTAGTCGGAAAAGGGGGAAAAACTAAGGACTCGACATATGTTCCGGAATGCCCAAGTTCGATCGGTGATGAAGGAACTCTGCATACGGTTGCGTGGGAATGGGAATTGTTGTAAGTATGTTTTCTCTCTTTAGTTATAAATCCATATCTCCAGTATGTTAGTAATACATGTATGTGTTTGATCTCGCAGAACATTAACTTTGACCGTGACTTTAAATCTGGAAAAAACTCCTTTCTTTAAACCCTTACGTGTTTCCCCATTCTGAATGTTAAACCGTTAATGGATGTGTTTGCATGGCTAGATTGATAGGCTGGATCAGAGCTGGATCCATTTCCAAGATTTGTGTTTTCTTGATCTGAATGTTAAACCGTTGATGGATGTGTTTCCATGGATAGATTCATAGGTTGGATAGGAGCTTGATCCATTTCCAAACTCCGCGTTTTCTTGATCTGAATGTTAAACCGTTGATGGATCTGTTTCCATGGCTATGTCTGTAGGTTTGATCAAAGCTAGATCCATTTCCAAGCTCTCCATTTTCATGATCTGAATGTTAGATCATTGATGGATGTGTTCCAATGGTTAGCTTCGTAGGTTGGATCAGAGCTGGATCCATTTCCAAGCTCTTATGTTTCTTGATATGAATGACTAGACCTTTGATTGATGTGTTTTTCTTTCATATGTGTATTTTTTAATTTTATCATTGCCAAATATGGCGCTTTGGCATTGGAAGAGGATGTCCTGTTTCTTTAACTCACAGGCCTCTCTAAACAATAACGATATATCCAATAAACCTCAATTATAGTTTATAACAAATGTTATGGAAGCTTTGGCTATCAATTTGAATTGTTACATAATGCTTACCACGGCTTATCTAAGACACAAAAATTCATGTCTTAAACGTATTAGTGAATTAAGAAATAAAGAACTACCAATGCCAACTAAGAGAGCATATCAAGGAAGAGTAAAATTCAATACTATTGTAAGATTTGTAAAATTCAATCTTCAGGAAGAGTAAAATTCAATACTATTGTAAGATTTGTAAAATTCAATCTTCAGGAAGAGTGCTTGCTGATCAGTTTTTAGTATTAGTTATTGTTCTATAGTTGTTAAAGAGTATAGACCACAAGTGACCTTTTGTAATTTTCGAATATGTTTACGTGAAAATGTTTTCCATTTAAATGGAAAACCTTACAAAGAAAGAAAATAGTAATTGAATCAATGGAAGATATTGGCAGTGGATGTGCCACGGAATTGTAAATCTTCTTTTGATAAAATAATATAAAGACTAACAAGATTTGGTGGACGTCGCATCATGGATGGGGTGAACCACGTATATGATGTCTCTCTTTTCTTTCTATGTTTTTATGTTTGTATATATTCATTTTCATAATGGTATTTGATGTATGGATGCTGCACAAAAAATGATTATGATATACATAAATTTTATTGGTACGTGCAAAACACTCGCAAGAATACAGTTAAAGGTATATATTTCATGGAGGAAAGTTATTTGGATAGTTAAAGGATTCAATGCCTTTTGTTTAACCTTTTGATTTCAATATCTTGGATTATATGTAAGTAATTAACAATTTGTACGATCTTACTACCATGGCATTAGATTATGGTAAAGTGTTAGTAATTTCTACAATGTGAGAAAGATGACGTAAAATAATGAGAACTTGTCATGTTAGTCTTCTAATGTATGTATTTCCAATTATGTGATTTCACACTGTAAAGAGACTAACATGGTTGACTTGCTGGATATAGTAAAAGTGGAAAAACAAATTACCCCATTTTCTCACATTTTACATTGAGGAATTTAGAGTATGTTACACAATATTTATGATGAATTGTAAGCGTTGTCAACTCAAAACATGAAGTAATTTTGAAACTCATTTCGTGTCTTCCTTTGGCCGATAATGTCATATGACAGGCTGATTAATTTAATTTGGAAACGGCTCCAAGCGCTATAATAACATGAAAGTATTCCTTTACATTATATGAAACGATTTCTTGATGGTAATCCATGAATATCATTTTTCCGTTTCTTCATAATCGGATGATCCCTGCCAACAAAAATTAATATATCCTATCATACTTTCCTCCGTGTAAAAACCTACAAAATATTCCATATATTAAAAATAAGAACTTCATTAAGAAAATTTGAGGAATATCATTTGTAAATGGAAATAAACTTTGACTTTTGAAAAGAATTAATGCATTTTAGGGCGATTTTAAACAATATAATTACTTCCCATGTGGAGCCAAACTAAGCAATCCCTCTTTTGCATGGCATCAAGAATAGTTTCAAATATAGTCTAATAAAGTTTCAAGGAAATATTAATGTATAGAATGTCTTCCTTTATGTAAAGAATAAGATTTTAAATGTATTTTCTCCAAAGGTAGCCTCTCATTTCATAACACAAGAATGTGAGTTTGAATAATTGTAAATTGAAAACGGTTTGAACAAAGATAGTATATGAATGAAATTTAGATTTTTAATAAAGCTGATGAAAATTATAATTTTTCCATATTTACATTCAAAATAAAAAATTAAAATATTTAAAATTATTTCAATACTTTTATAAGATAGGGTAACTTTTTTTCAAAAATTAAATAAGTCATCTTTTAATATATTTTAAAGTGATAAAATATTAGTACATTCTAAATACTTTGTAAATATACATTCTAAATACTTTGTAAATGATATGACAAATAAAAGTTTAGAAGATCAATCCAATCATTAAAAATCAAAACCGAAATCTTACTTCCATTCTTTTATGTATTCCCTTACAAGACGTAAACATAGAAGTTAAAATTGAGTTTTTAGTTAATTAATTATAATCCGCCAAAGTATACATGAATTCAATGATGTATTTGCAAACTAGATCTTCATAAGATTGTTGAAGTACCAAATTAATCTACTTCAAATAATTAGAAGTACATGGGATAGAATCAAATAAATCTAGATGATATCAATGAAGCATTATTAAGGAACCAGGAAGTCAAAATAACTAAACGACAGAGATCACCAAATCTCAAAAGCATAAAACCCAAAGAATCAAGGACAAAAGTATTGCACAAGAAATTACCCTTTCAAATCAAGCAAGGAGAACCAAAGCTAAATACTTACAAAAATTCCGTTAAGGATCCCCTTTGATTTTTGCAAAATCAAGGGGAGTTGTTGGGGTGCCAACAAATGGCGACATGCTGGATGAAGCAATTATCTTTGCATGTTTATGTGAAGAATATAGGAAAACAAAATCTAGGTCTTCTCAAAATATCAAATTTCACACCACATGACTTTATCATGTCACTAACCTATATAGTAATGTTTGAACTTCCAATGCTTTCACAATCAAATGAATTATCCTAGCTATTATTCAAAGGCCTCATAAAGATGAATGACTTTTAAATATATGCATAGAAAATAAACCTCATCAAAAATTCTTTCGCAACAACTAAAGATAATCGAATAACAATAGCATAAATATATGACCTCCATAACTTAAGAAGATATATAGATAAGTTCCCCATCCCTTAAATGTAAATAACTGAAATATTTTTTCATCATCAATTTTTTTTAAATAATATTAATTAGATCTTTGGTTGAATAATACTATCTTGGTAACCAGATATTGATATCATCATTCACGAGAATTGTCAGATATAAACAAGATGGATCATTATGAGACCTCTTGTCCCTTGATCTTATGACCAAGAGCCATCAACCTGGTGATTAGAAATGATGTTATCTCCAACATGGCTTATGATCATGATTAGGTCTTCTCTATTCAGAGACCTCTTATTCTTCAACAAAAGTTTTTATTTAATTAGATTTATAAAATTTGTCTAGTGCATGGGAAGAAAAATCCAGATAACACTCCTATAATAACATGGAAGTCCTAAAGATGGATAATTTCATTGATTCATAATGATTTTGAAGAAAAAATTCTTGGTAGACTAACATCCTTGGCTAATGATGTCATTCGTAGAATAAAATCCAAGGATAATAATCAGGAGTTCAACTGGCTGATTGGCTAAGTTCATAAGAAATATTTCAATACTAAGATTGATTAAGTCAAAGTAAGAAAATTTGATACAAAAAGAAACAAATTACAATGGTTTTCCTTAAATATATCAGGTTGATTAGTAGAGAGACATATCAACACCAAGCAGTATTCCATACCAGTATTATTTATTTACAATACCCCCTAACTTCAAGCAATCTCAAAAAAAATGATAATCAGAAAGCTCAAAATATTAAACTTACTACTAATATCAATCAACCAAGCAAACTTATAATCAAAATGCGACCTGATCGAATCAAAAGAACAGAGGAATAAATATGTTAAATATTGAAGGATAAACATAAAGGTTAGTACCTTTATGAAAATTAACCTAGCCGTCGAAGAAGGTAAATGAACCCAAAGTTTGAAAATTGATATATGGTTATATTCCATAGGACGATCTATACAAAATAATGTAGAAATCACAAAATCATGGAATGCATAACGAATGATGACAAATACCCCAATATTTAATTCCATCGGGATATGGAAAAATAAATAATTAATCTTTAGTAATTTCATCAAAATGGTCAAATATAAACATACAAATAAAAACAAGAGATGTGAACAAATATGCATGTGAGTATGATAAAGTGAGTTCGTCATCAGGTTTCAACAAAATTATTTAATTGTTGAAATAAATAATCCATCTTTCATTAAGATCATGATAATCATTTGTCAAACCATTGGAAGATATCTTGGGGCTATTAGTTCCTTTTATTAAATCTTAATTACAACCAGAAAACCAAAATAAGAAAGACAAATGCTAGAATGTGCATTTTGTGGTGATAATTACAACATGAATGAGTTATGTTCATAAAGTCCTTTATGTGAACATAGATTAAAAAAGTACGAACATATTATTCATAATTTACCATTTTCAAATCTTCTTACTTCAAATAATTATGTGTAAGCATGTTGTTGTTAAGTCTCAAAAATTATATAACCAACATATAAAAGAATAAGAAAGATAATTGGAAAAGAAGTAGAGTCATGTGCACTTCCCTGAAATAATGACTTAACTTACCCTTGTCCCAAAATTGACAGGTTGCTTATTAATATGGAAAACAAAGCAACCTACTAGTGATAAATAAAAACAAATAAACAAAAATCAATCTAAAAGTACCTTTAGACTAAATATGTAGATATGTATAGTAAAATCAAAGGTAATTAAAAATTAAGTAAAATGAAAAATCTAGTGAAGCCACTGAAACAATTTGAGATACTTGGTGTCTAATAAAAAATATAAAACTAGATTTTATACTTACAGAAGTGAGAATGTGACATGGAAACCTTTTAAGATATGATTCTTCAAACCGTGCATAAATTGGGTCATTAAAATTAGATTGGAAGAAATTTAAAACTTGTGAAGATTCAATAGAGCGAATGGAAGAAAAATCATTTGGGTAATGATAAAAAATAGGCTTGTCCAAACTATCATTAGAAAATTCGGAAAGAGTTGAAGTAAAGGATAACTTATTTAAGAAAAGATCATCATCATTAAGTGGGAAATCAGAATTTAGCATACACTTAGAGTGAATATTCTTACTTTCCCATTCAAATTGATGCGATTTTGACGAATCAATTAATTTACAATGAAAAATATTAGAATCATCAATATCATGAGAAATAATTTGATCCTCTAACTTAGAATCCTTAATATAGTTAGATGCATGCGATTCATGAATGAAATCAGTAACAAGATTATTCTTTTCTCCATTATCTTGAGCTAGATTAAAATTAATAATAAGATCCCCTTCATTAGAAAAAATGTTACTTTGCATTAAATTAGAATCTGACCGTAGTGGAATGTCAACATTATTATTAAAATACATGCTACGATAAGAAAATAATTCATAAATCAGGATACAAAGTATAATAACTTTCATAATATGAAAAGTTAAATGTTTCTCTCTCACTATAATATTCTTGACTAGTTGTTTTAAGAGAAACAATATCAAATAAGTTCTGATTTAATTTTAAATTTTTGTAAAATGTGAGAGGGCCTTTTTCATTAAGAAAAGAATAAGATAAAGTGTCACTAAAAATACTACTACCACTTATGTATTCAATTTTAGAGTTTAATGGCTTTGAGTCTCTTTTCGTTTCAACAGTTTTAAATCATTATTCAATGCAATAATTAAATCGATTGTTCTTAGTGTAATCCTAACTCGTATGGTTGTGATTTAATGAACTCAATAGAATTTGAATCTAAATTTGAATATGTTAAAGTGATATCTTTATCAACATGCATATCCTAAATGTCAAACTTAATTTCATTTTCATGATTAGATAATTTTTCGAATAATTCTGATTTTCCATTTTCATGAGGGATTTCAACATAAGAAGATTGTTCAAACTCAAATACATTCTCAAAAATTGGAATATGATTTTGTTCCTCAATTTTTACATATTTTTCACAATCTTTACGTAGATTAGAGGGATTTCTTAGAAAGCTTTTATCAAAATTGTTAATCATATTTTCATCATCAGATTTATAACCAATTGTTTGTTTTTAGAAGGATAAATTTCAATATTACTAGAAGGAATAGCATGATGAGTATAAATATAAAAATCATAAGCCTCTTGAGCATTCTGATAGCCAAAACCGAGCCCACTAAACTTGGGTTTAGTGCTCAGTCAATATTTAAAAGAAAATAATTTTCACTTTTTAACTCCAACCTGTTTTTACTGCGACCACCCTTTTTACTGCGACCAAGCTAGTTGGTGCGACCAAGTTGGTGCGATCAAATTTGGTGCGATCAACTTTTCTGCGGTGCGATCAAGTTGATGCGGTGCGATCAAGTTGATGCGGCGGTCATGTTGATGCGATCAACTTATCTGCGATCAAGTTGATGCGATCAACTTCTTTTGTGATCAAGTTGATGCCTGATGCGATCAACTTCTCTGCGATCAAGTTTGGTGCTTGATGCGACTAGATTGATAGAATATTATTCTTAGTCTAAAGACTTAAGAATTTTACAGATACTTTTCACCTGTGCGTAAGATGAAGTAAAATGACCACATTTACAAATCCAAATAACTTATGGAAAACATATGCCCAAATATGTAGGAATATTTGAGCGGAACAAAGTGCGGTAAAACCTGGAACTTTCACGCCGTGAGATTTTTATGGGTTCTTGTTCTTTTACTTATCAGTAACAGTAAAAGACATTTACAGAAGTAAATCTGGAAATATGAGCGGCTAAATAATCATGAATTCAACCACAAACTATTTCATATATTAACTATGCGGAAATACAAAGTAATACAAACTTGTCTGTTACAAACTCGTCCGTCTACAGAGCTTCAGCTCTACGGCTAAATCAAATGCACAGAAGCTTGAGCTTCGACTTCACTTTCTCACCCTGAGTTCCTCTGCTTGTATCTTTTCCTTTCTGTTCTGTTCGTGTCTGTAAACTAAATTACAAAATGCTTCTTCTATTTATAGACAACCTGAAGATTTGCTTCAGCATAAACCGACTTACTTGCCGACTTACTTTGCATTAAACACTGCAATAACTGTCTACCTAACAACTTAACTTCTGAAATAAATTCGACTGAGTTACGCTGCCTACATGTGGACTTTTCTTCTTGTCAGACTGACAGACAAGATCGTGGCTTCTACAGACTCTGACAGAGTCGGCTGGAGATCAAATATAGATTTGCGAATTAATTACATTTTCCAACACATTCGTAACTTTACTAATATGTACCTTGGGAGTTTGACTTTCTTCTTCTAAACAAGGATAAGAAAAAATGATACGACATACCTCTGATAATTCTGTCAATGAACATGCATCTTCCTTACGAATATTAGCCTAAACCCTTAGAACTCTTTTAATAAAATCGTCCAATCAATCTTCTTTCGATCTACGAATACTCTGCAGTTCCTTCAACAATTCACCACGATTATAATAGTTAAAAGCATTAATAAATTCTCGTAAAAACTGTTCAAAATCACGAAAATACTTAGGAGGAAAAGTTTCCATACAAAATTGAATCCTTCCTTTAAGAGTAAGAGAAAATAATCTACATACAAAATGCATATCGGTGATCTTATTATAAGCACAATCACAAGAAAAATAAATAGCATGTTGACCTGCGGAAATTTGTCCATCGCCATCATAATCTCTAAATCTAATTTTTGACAAGTGATATAATACTTCATTGGAAATCTTATTAGTCATACCATGGAAAATAGATTTCCAAGAAGGGATTGGGGAAGAAGTCATACCAGCATCAAAAAATGAGTTCTAAAGATGGCTAACTTGTCATTTAATTGACCCTTAAAGATATGTGTAATGGTGAAGAAGAGAAAAAATATAAAAGCTGAAAACGTAAGAGCGAGAGGGTAAATGGTTGAAAATAAAACCATTTGTTTTACCTCATGGACCTCCTTCTAGTGCCATTTATTGGACAAATTTAGTAAACTTGGAAAACTACAGAAAGTCAGCCCATACAAGGTGCTTAAAGCAGCCTCTGGTATGTTTGGTATGGCTGGCTCTCACTAGAATAAAGGCCCCGTTGTCTGTTTGATTTTTCTATAAAAAAGAGATTCTTATAAACTAATGATATGAATTATTAAAAAACATTGAGATATATTATAACTAATTTAAAATTCAAACCTTTCCTGCAGAAGAACATGATTAATATATGCGTATATGATGTATAAAAGAATAACAATATTACTTTTTATTTAAAGAAAATCAAACAAACAGTAGCATATGGACCACATTAATATATAGATTCAAAGAAATAAACTTATTTGATTATCCTTACATTGGTTATACATAAAATCTGTTATCGTTATAGTTAATCAAAAGAAGAATTCAAATAAAAGAAAAATATCTCTATTTGATTGAAATTTTGTTGTATAGGTAGAAAAATATTACAACATATAGTCAATTAAATGAAATGAAGGAAATTCTAATCTTTTCATACTTGGGACTCTTCTCTGTAAAAGGCGAAGTAAATTCTCGATATAAATCGAACAAAAGAATAGATAGCAGCTTCTCTGAGTTCTCTTTACAAACAAAAACTCAACAGAAGAGACAAAGCTCTAGAAACATATTCTCTGAGCTCCCTCTCTCTATGTAAAAACCCTCCTCTCTTATCTAACCTCTGAGGTCGAATTTATACCTAAAAAAAGCCTTATAAAGGATAAAATCCATTCCCCAAAACTTTGGTCCGTTCCACCAAACACGAAAATGGCCGCAACCAATTTCTGGAAAACTCCTCTCTGCTCGGCAACGAATTTCTCAAAATATGTTGATAGATTTCCAAACATTCCCATGGCTAGGGGTAAAGGGTGCCATTCGTTAAGTGGGTTTTGGATGATGTTTCCGTATTCCCGATGGTTTTGTCCCAGATGGACACCAAAATTCGCCTCTTCCAACTGGTACGTGATCCGTCTTCATTCTTGTTTTCTTCTGACCATAGTAAAATTTATGTCATGGTTCTCTCTCATTTGATGTAACAGTCTTGAGGAAATATTATTCAAGACTCTTGTCATTCATTCATATCTTTACTTTTAAACCTGCACAATCCAAATCAATGCGAGAATATAAAGTTTGTAAACTAAGTGGATCTATAAGGAAAGAAGAATATAAACTACTTAAAGGTTAAAATTAAGAAGAAAATAAATCTTCCCTTTATTGAGCACACAATTTTTGAACCTGCGTAGTACTTTAATGTGACTGGTAATTTCTGAGTGGATCTCTAACTCTGCGGTCTCATTTTCTGATGATCGATTCCTATGATTCTGCCTCCACGAAAATGGGTGAATCTTTATTTTCTTGGATTTTAAATCTTGGAATTTTTAATCTATTTTTTTCCAAAGAGAACCAAGTAAATAAGCTCCCTTTATTTTTGCGAATTAATGGATATAATTATGTCAGCGACCCAAGGGGAGACAAGTTTGACAATGTGATGCAATCTGTTATCATAACGATCTCCACCCACGATCTCGGGTTGTCAGCTATTGATTTCCAATCGTCTGGTGTAAATTCTCTTTTATCTTAATCATTTCATGACTTTGTTGGGTATCGCAACTACCCAGATGAAGCAAAAATATATCAAAGAATTGGTGGCTTAATAATCCTTCTTTTTAGCTCGTTGGTTCCCCAGACCCCATCATTATGGTATGCAAAGATATCTAAAATCTTCTTGTAATTTCTGGGCGATCTTCAAGAGATGATTTTTTAAACCTGTAATCAGAAGTTATGTCATCATCACATTTTTTCAGATATTTCTTTTTTCTGGGGTAGAGGGGCTCGTCAAAAGTATGCATTGTGGGTACTCGTTGGATGAATCAAATTCCGCATCGAACGAGCTCTTCCGATCAAAATTTGAGTAAAAACACAAGGATATATGTTGAAAATACGAACACAAAAAGTAGTTTTTTTCTTTTTTTCCTCCAAATTTAATAGATATTATTTTATTATTTTAACTACTATTTTATTAATTTAACTATTATTTTATTATTTTCCTTGGGAGGTCAATTTTAGACCTCAATTACTGTAATGGTTGTCATTTGTTCATTTTTCCATGCCCAGAATTCATTTTCTGTGTTGCTAGGTGAATAGGAAGAAAGCGGCCATGATTTTGGGGTTTGATGAGGCCATTTTCCCCCTATGAGCAAGCTAGGATCCTCCCCCATGTTTTTCTGCATTTTCCCAAATTTCTCCAAGCGAGAAAACCCGTTTTTGTGTTGTTCAGTGAGTGGGAAAAGGAGACCCACGATTATGGAGGTCGTTTCAGCTCCTACAATTCCCATAAACGTTTTATGAAAATATATTTCTCTCACTGAACGTTTTTTCCAATTTTATCGAGTCGATTTTGGTTGCAATTCTGTTTTTGGTAATTCCCCACAGATGGGAGAATAGATCCATGATATGTGGGTTTGGGGAGATCATTTTTGATCTAGTAATTCCATAGACATTTCTCTAAATTCATATCTACGAATTGGGGGTTTGATGAGGCCGTTTTTACCTCTGTGAATCCCAAGGACATTTCCTGAAACCGTATTTGCTCAGGAATGGTTGTTTTCCCCTTAGCCATTTTGTTTTGGTTGTCTAAGAACTTTTGTTAATACCCAGCAATTGTGCTTGGCTCTAAAGTGGATCCTTGTGTTGACTTGGCTAAGTAAGTCCAAGGAAGCCCCATGTTATTGTCTTGTTTCCTAATAGTCTGTGAAACCCAACTATGTGTTGGCTTGGCTGTGGGTGTATGGTCTTGCTGTGTGTAAGCTTGTTACTCCCTAGTTCTTTGTAGAAATCATGCCCAGCTCGAGGGTGGAAGTGATGCTGAGAGATTGATGAGCACAAAAGCCTATGGTTGGGTGGAACGTTGCAACGACAAAGCTAATTGCGGGCCAACTTCTCTTCAAGATAAGTATTCTTGTGTAATTACCTTTGCAACTGTATCTGTTTTATGAATTACAATGAACATGTTGAATGCTTGAATGAATATGTTTTTATTTCACTCTAAATCTCATATATAATACATCTATGTATGTTTTATATTCAATACATTTATATTTATTATGTTTATGGAAATAAATTGATTGTTTAGTGGGAGTAACGCGTAGTCATGTCCTCTCGAATGGGACGGGACATGACAGTATTTGTAATTGAGACCTCGTTCTCATAAAAAATAAGCAAGCCCTCTTTTGCATGGCATAATGAATAGTTTCAAATATAGTCTAATGGAATAGTTTCTAAATAGGGCATTCAATTGTTTTCTTTTTCGAAACATTCAATTCGAATTTACATTGGCATGTAGTACTTCACAAATAATTTGAAAAGTGGCCATAACCATAGAGGTGACACTTTCAAGCTTTAAGGAAATATTAATTTACAGAATTTCATTTCTTTATATAAGGAATAAGATTTTAAATGTATTTTCTCCAAACGTATTTTCTCATTTCATAACACAAGCATGTGAGATTGAATAATTGTAAATTGAAAATAGTTTGAAGAAATATACGATATATCAATGAAGTTTAGATTTTTAATAAAGTTGATGAAAATTAGAATTTTACCATATTTATATTCAAAATAAGGAATTAAAATATTTAAAGGTTATTTCAATATTTTATGAGAGAGGGTAAAGTTCTTTTCAAAAATTAAATATTTCATGTTTTAATATATTTTAAAATTATAAAATATCAGTATAATTTAATTACTTTGTAAATAAATATGATATGACAAATCAAAGTTTATAAAATCAATCCAATCATTAAAAATCAAAACTAAAAGTTTATTTCCGTTCTTTTAAGTATTCTCTTACAAGACTTAAACATAAAAGTTAAAATTGAGCTTTTAGTTAATTAATCATAATCCGCCAAGGTATACATGAATTCAATGATATTTTCAAGCTAGATCTTCATCAGGATATCGAAGTACCAAATTAATCTACTTCAAATAATTAGAAGTGTGGGATAGAATCAAATAATTCTAGATGATATCAATCAAGCATTATCAAGGAACCAGGAAGTCAAAATAGCCAAATGACAGAGATCGCCAAATATCAAAAGCATAAAACCAAAAGAATCAAGGACAAAAGTGCTACACAAGAAACTACCCTTTCAAACCAAGCAAGGAGAACCAAAGCTAAATACTTACAAAATTTTTAATAAGGATCTGCTTTGATTTTTGCAAAATCAAGGGGAGTTGTTGGGGTGACAACAAAAGTTTGTATAAGCTGAGTAGATGGAATATTCAGCTTCTTTTTTAGTAATTGAATTGCATTTTATTTCTCATTTAACAACTTCTGTGCATCAACTCCTTTATCAGCTTGACTATTAGGCGCCAATAATTCCACTTGTAGCCTTTTAATTTGTGTCTAGTGGGATTTGTTCTCTACCTTCACCTTTCTAAGTAAATCTTCCACTCTCTTCTTACTTGACTGTAACTTTGATACCTGCACTATTTATTTCAATAAGTCAGTATAAATAATATTGCATGTCTTTCTGTGCAGATGTATCATATCAATAGCATGGATATTCTTTAAGTTCATCCTCATTTCAGCCACTTTATTTCCTGTAATCATTGCCAAATTTAATATGCTTTTATCCTGATTCCTAACAGTCACTAAGGATACATCTTGACCAGACAACTTTCTCACTTCATCATAGAGGTTCAATTTTTCATTAATATTTTTTTCACCCACATCTTTATATCTGTCTAGTAATTCATTCTTGGACTTGTACTTATTTGTAGCTCCTTCAAGAATTTTATCAAAGCTATATCCCTGGATTTCAAAAGCTGAGCCTTTGATCTTCATCTGCTTCTTTTTTCCTTTAGTTTTTTTAACCTGTACAAGTTGTTGTCCTTCCTTTTCAATCTTTTTCTTCTTGGATATTCTAGGAGTATATTCCTCATCTATATCCATGGCTTCTGTGAGATCTCTCTTATTCACTTTTTCAGAAAAACTAGCCAATGGAGTGACATGAGTAGCTGCAGCAACAATACTAGAAATATCTCGTTGACAAGAAGAGATCCCTGGTGCAGGTGATAGTGAATCTTCTAGCATATCCTTACCATTATTAATATCCTTGGGTTAATCCATCCAATTTGTTGCTTCAGATAGTCTTGCCACCTCAGAATGCTCAAAAGGTTTTTTTTATATTCGCTTGTCTCCTATTTGAGATAATATGGTGAGGGGAATAATTAATAGCAGCTTCCACTAAAAATCCCATTTATCTGAGCATGCTTTCGATCGCTGGAAGAGTTGATTTTCTCTTGATACCAAAAGGGCCTACTGTCCATGGAAACTTCATTTCTGAAGGATTCTTATAGCTCAAAAAATTCTCATAATCAACTATCAACCTTTGTCTAATTAGTTCCAATGAAAATACTCTTATTGTCAAAAATGTTGGTAGGATATAAGGTTGATGAACAAACCCATAGACCCTAATCACTGTGAGATGTTTAGATAGGAACCAATCTCCTATTCTCCTTTCAGGTGACAATTGTAATATTTCTTTCATTTCCAATAATAATCTTTCTTGAAAGAAAACATTGTATACTGGTTCCATGAGAAAAATCGTAAATTTACAATAAAACCTACTCATTTCATATGTTATCACCATCTCTGGAATCTATAAATTATCTTCATTGAATGTTAAAAACATTCTTAGCAAAAAGGATTGAAACTTGAAAGTTCTAGTCCTGTGGAAGTTTATTAGCTGAGAACAGATGTTCTCAGCTAAAAACTCATCAAATTTAAGGCATGATGATTGCATTGACTAACTCAATTGCTCAAAATCTACTTGACCAATACTAAGGGTAAAAAATAGGCTTAACAAGGGTTCTATGATGTATTTTTTCGTATCCAACCCCAAAAACTGACTTGCGAGGGTTAACAGAGACTAGGTTTCTTCATTAAACAATTTGTAATTAATGGGAAAGGGAATATTAACCAACTAGCTATTGGGTTTTGAGCAGGCTCTAGAAAAAGTTTCTTTTTGTTCAACTAAAGACTCTTGAAAAAATTGGACTAGGTTTTATTCTTTGTACTCTTTCGACATTTGGACAAAATCAACAAATTTTAACAGAGTATTTCGGATGAAAAGGGAATTTACTAGACATAGAATTTTGGACCTAGATGCATCCATTATTACCCCCTGAGAACAAGAGTAATTACTAGTGCACCACTCAACAAACTCTAGACAATTTGGGGTTTGTTCAACAAAAAAATAAAAGAAATACAAAATGAATACTCCATGATTATCAATTCCCTGATCTTTGAGGATTTTCAACTTGTTTTTGGCGGTTTCTACATTATCATTTAGCAAGATAGTGTCGAATATTTTAGAATATTTATCCTGAAGGGTTTCTTCAACATTCTGATACTCGATATTTTGAACCTCTAAATCTTCCATTTCAACCATGAAATACTACTTCAGCAGAGGAATGAACGTACATGTTCAGCTAACAGATGGTTCAAAAGTTTGTCCACGGTGGTGCTTTCCGCACAACCAGAGTTTTGTTTTCCAATGCTTCAAAAAAAAAAAACATTTGAATACATGTCATTCTCCTTCTATTATTTTATTCTTCATATCTATTGTGCATATTTTTCATTGAAATCTAATCTCAGTCGTATATCTATTGTTATTCAATCTAAGCCCTTGATTCTTAACTGTTGGTTAACCACACTATGTTATTCCAACTTATTTCACCCCTCTTTATTTCTCATGCAATTTCGAATACCGGAACAAATATCCATCCTTGTTCTGTAACTCTTTCCAATCAGAGCCGTTAGTCATGATTTGTATTAAACCTTGATTTTGGTTATATGACCTTCGCTATCCTCCTTATAACTTCTATGCCCAGATTGATTTATGGCCATAGATTCATTTTCAACTTAAATCTGCACCCTTGATCACCTTTCACATTTACACTTTTTGCACTTCCACTAAAAAGTTCCTTCCTTGCACTTTGTGTTGGTGAAACTATTTTGAACCATTTATTTAATCTTAACTCCCATCTGGATCATCGAAATGTGTGGACTATACTCAGTTCCGCAAATCTCAACTCTGACCTTTCTCCAGGAAACTCTAATTTGCAGAATTAATCACATCCCTCAATCAAAATCCACCTTTAATCTCCATCATTCAATCTTGAAGGGCCTACCAAATTCCACAAATCTTAAAAGTGACATTCTTCATGCATGTTCAATCGACGGAATCATTCTTCACCATAGATTTCTCCCTGATTTGATATCCACTGTTGCAACAGGCACCCCAGTTTAAATCATTCTGAAAATTTGGAAAGTGACTTTTCTTGAGCATCTTAAATCAGTGGAATTCACCTCCATCGTTGATCTAAGCTTCCCTCAATCTCGGCCATTGAAAACTGCAGGTGTTTTATCCCATTTGGAAAATTCTAAAAGTGATTTTCATCATGCAAATGAGAAGGATGGAATGGATTTCCATGATTGATCGGATATGATCATTGATTGCTACCATTTAAATATAAAACCTTTTAGAGATTCTGTGAATCTGAAAAGATGCTTATCTCGTGCACATGTTTCCCTTTTCCGCACCGTCGATTTCTGCAGGATTCATTTTCCGTCGTTGATCTGAGATCAAGCTGTAGAGGGAAGAAATTAGACAATGGGATCTCTACATTTTATGACCAAATTATTATGTTTCTAATTTCCACCTTTATCCTCCTTTTCGAACCATTGATCTTGGGTGGAATCTCTCACGAGCATCGATATTGCGGATCACATAAAGCAGAAGTTCAACCCTTTCATGACCAAATTCTTACGTTTCTGATTTCCTCCTTTCTCATTCTTTTTTGGGCCATTGATCTTTGTGGATGTGCTCTCAGACGTCAGATCCCAGATCGTAGAAGGCGGAAGTTGGGTTTTACCACTTTTCACCAAATATGTTTTATCCTTTCCCACACTTCTGCTCCCGATTTTCCTTGGGAAAAAATCAATTTTGGCCTTTGATCTCTTGCACCACACATCCTAACCATTCATTTCCTATCAACATTTAGCTAATGGCATAATTCTTTGTTTATATGTATTTGAAGGTCAAAAATCAAAATTTATTTAAGTATTTTTCATTCTTAACCTAGAAATGTCTCTTCAAACACCTGCAGATCCTCATCAACACTATTTAAGGTTGTATAATATAAAAAATTTACAAACCTTATTCCTCCTTACACTATTTTATACCTCTCCAACTACTTAACACAAAAACAGTGTTAACAAGTGGCTCCAACTAAGGATGTTATCCTCCCTATGAGGTAGCAAAGAACCCTATAGATGAGGTGCCGAATCCATTGGGAAACTCCCCATATTCCAGACTTCAATTTTTATTTTTATTTTTGTTGTTTCTATAAAAAAAAACAAAGAAAATGGAACATGGCTACCACTATAGATCTTAGGGCCTTCTCTTCGAGATTCAAATCCTTCGGCTCACCATTTATCCTATTCAAAAATAAAGAAATATATACAACTATGATACAGAAGCTTACCTCTTCCTTTCAGGTCAAATAATGCTTGAGAAATCTTCCATTTACTAGACCTCCTTTTAGCTGAGATCCATCCTGGTTCTGCAAAATGAAAGCATTCTCTCCCCTGTACATTGCAATGATGTAAGGAAAAACCCACATGTGATCAAATTTTCGATGCTTATCTTGCCTAGGGGCATCCCACTTCAAAACCAAATATTCAACCAATAATTTCTCCTCTTTGAACTTCTAATCAAAAGTTTTCTTCATTTTTTCTTGATGTATCTGTACTTTACCATAGGATTTGTCTCTTAACTCATTTGATTCTATGATTTGATTGGTTATTCTATGCATATGATTTCATTCATTATGATGTTCCTACAATAGCCTCATGACTGGTACTCCCAAGGATGCTGGAAAAACCACTTCAGCTCCATATTTTAACTGGAATGGTGGCATTCCAATTGCACTTTTTGCGTTGATTTTGTCATCCCACAAAGAATATTTCATCTTTGTATGCTAGGATCTCCTGTTATCTTCCAACAACTTCTTAATAATCCTTACCAGGATTTTATTTGAAGATTCTTCTATCCCATTCCCCTGTGGATAATAGGTAGTATAATGGTTGAGGTTGATATGATACTTATGACAAAAATTAATCATCTTCTTATACTTGAAATCTGTCGCATTGTCTGTTACAATCCTCCCGGGGCACTCAAACCTAGCCAAAATAATTTCTTCTAGAAAACCCATAATCACTACATGAGTAGCCCTCCTGGTAGGTATTGCTTCAATCCACTTTGTAAAATAGTTTGTGCCTTTAAAAATCCATCTATGTTGTCGTGAAGAGTTTTGATTTATTTCCCCAATGAAGTCTAGTCCCCACTGCTGAAAAGGTACTTCTACATATATTGGATTAAGAGGAAGTGGAACAAGTTTTCTCTTACCATCAAACATCTGGCAGTCGTGGAACGTAGTGATCTCTTTATAAAAATTAGAAAATAATGAGATCTAGTAGAAACCAACACTTAAAATTTTGTTTGATGTTACTTTCCAAGAATGGTGTCCCCCACAATCTCCCTTATGAAGCTTCTCTATATTATGTTTGGCTTCATTCTCCAAAAGACAATTTAATAAAACACCACCAAGATCTTTCCAGTACAGATATTCATTCAGGATACAAAACTTGGAAGATTTTATCTTCACTGACCTTGCCCTTGTTTTCCTTAACTGTAATATCCTGAATTTTGGACCTAACACTTATAGGCATGTGCCTATTGATTAAGATGATTATCTGGATGTTTTTTTTTATTGGGTCAAAGACCCCACTGCATATGAAAATAATGATTTGTTTTATATATTGGGCGTAAGCCAATTATTGATGATATATGTATATGCTTGTTTGTGTTGGGTGTGGACCCTGAAGCACATGATTGATGAAATGTTTTATGTTGAGCGAGGAGCTCTGGAGCACTTCAGTGATTGATGATTTATGTTGAGCGAGAAGCTCTAGAACACATGAAAAGATAATTGGATATGCTGGGCATAACCCTTGGAGCCTTCCATGTTGATGTTGAGCATAAGCTTTGAAGCATCGGATCCTTGGCCATTGTATCTCTAGGTGTATCATACAAGTACATCCTAGTACTAGTGTTGAGCGAGGAGCTCTGGAATTGCAATGAATTGTAACTCCCTATTTAAGCATTGAGTATGGGCTCTGGTAAGTGCTTGGGATTACTAAAAAGAATTTAATAACTTCCTAGTAAAAATGACTCGAGAAGAATATTGATCTCCTCATACTTATTCATAAGTTATTAAATGAAATGTCAAATTTTTGCATTCTCATCAAAATACCAAAGAGCTACCACGTTATATGAGGGAAATCCAACTTGCAAGGATGTTTAGAGTTTCCTAGCTTAGTAGACCTAAACCATTATACCTACTTGACCCTATTGAAAAAGTGTCATTAAGTCTAAGGATCATGGTATATGATGCCCCGAGACAAATGTTAATAAAATGTTATATTATTATGTACTTTATACATGTTATGTATAAAGAATTAAGTATATCAATAAATAAAAGAAATAAGAAGAGCTCCATGCGTTATTATTTAATAATGAAAGATTAATAAATAGTATAATGTCTATAAAATTCCAACTAGGAGCAAGTAGAAATTTCTGTGGAAATTGAACCCAAGAGATAGAACAATTACACTCACAAAATTGCTAATCAAACATGCAAAATTAACACCAAAGGAGACTGAAATTGGAGCATAACACTAATTTGTATTGAGTAAGTGTACAATAGACAAAATTATGAAGTAATAGGCTATTGTAATATATAATTACATGAGATATTTGAATGCATAAAGATTCCATTCAAAATAGTCAAAAGCAGGCTTACCAAAACTAGTCAAACCCCCCATAAGTGCATAAAGCAGTTTCCAAATCTAGGTAGATCCACACAAATTGGCTAAGTCAACTGGGAAAAATAAAGAGGGATGGAAAGAAAAATCATACATGCTTTTATTTGGAGAAAATGAGGGAGGATGATGTGGGAAAAAAACTAGGCAGTTACCACTAGTCTAGCTTTCCCTTTACCTTAAATCAGAAATAAAACAAGGCAGCTTTACAGAAAAAGAAGATATGTGCTTTGGAGAATCTGGAATAAATTAGACATGCTAAAATGGGTTTCCAGGATGTTTCCCAAGTGTTCCATGACTCATTTTTAGCATGTGTTGACTTCTAGGACATGTAGAAGGCAACTAGCATAGAATGGAATCTAGGAAACTAGGTAATAAGACAAAACTGATTAAATTAATTTCTAAGGTAGGTAACTATGGGTTGATTATTCTAACCAGTTCCTAAGTTAAATTATTAAAAATTAACCCAAATTAATTGAAAAGGGTTAAATCAAGAAACCAAGGTTTCTTGATTTAACTGTCCCTTTGACTGGAAATTCTGTCTATAAAGACTCACGCCAAGGAAAGGCTTGGGGTTCTGATTTATCATTAGAGGAGTTATTTTTTCTTCCTGTTTGGTTTCAAGTAATTTCTTGAAGAAACATTTCCTAGAAGGAAAAAGGAGAACGGATCCAGATCTAATACACCAGTTAGGAAACCCTACCTTAGGAGCTCTAAGCTACTTGCATGCTAAAGTCCAGCTTGAGGGATATAGATTTAAATCAGGAACGGTTTTGGGTCATGGTTGGGTGGAATGTGGTAGTTCCCAAGTGATTTGGTCATCAAATAGAGGTCATATCTACATTGAATTGTTAATGCTGGTTATTTCATTGTGCAGGTTCATCCATTTAACATAGCTTCAAATTCAGGTATTAAGCTCTTAACTGCGTATTCTATTTTCCTAAATTAACTGTTGTTTAAGCTAGGTAAATTATTTCAATACCTTTCCTAACCCTATGTGTTTGATTTTATGGTTAATAAAATGTTGGGGTTTGTATTTTCTTTAAAACTAAGCTTAGGCTGTAAATTTTACTATATACTGCATATTACCAGGGTTTGTACCTTTAAGTTGTTTTATGTATTATTCCAATACTCGGATTATGTTTAATGTAACTAGGTTTTATTTTTTGGTTAAATATATACTTTTCTATTTAGGATTTATCACTCTGCTGACATATTCAATTTGTCAGCAAAGGATTACCTTAGCTTTCGTTAAAAGAAAGCTAGTTCATATGTACAAGTAACTATGTATAATATGTTAGGTTTTTATCATTTAAGAAATATGATCTTAGGATCTTATCTGAGAGAATAACATGCACAACAATAATCACAAGATACAATAGACATAAAGCATTTTCCTTGCGGAAACCATGAAGGATAAAACCCCACAACTTCCTCAGAGATAGAATGAGCACCAATGGCAGCAGTAAAACCCAAAGAGAGAAAAGATGATCTCCACAGTTGTTCTCTCTCTCTCTCACTTGAGAGAGCTTCTACTCTCTCACTCATGCGCCCTAGTGAGTGAGTGTGTGTGTTGAAATGAAGAGAGCCTCACTTCTATTTATATTCTTCCGTTCACTTTATTTCCACTCCGACATGTCAACCTCACTTAATAATTACTTACCAGGGTCAAAATCTCTAGGAAAGTATAATAACCCTAGTGCCCCACAACTGTGGCGACTTTTCCCTCCGATAAACAAGGAGGGTTAACCTTAACTCAATTGTGGGGACTATTTCCTTGACTTACAATGGAGGGTTAACCTCAATGACTTTACATGACTTGTTTACATTATTGAGTCTCCTGATCAAAACATTGGGGCATGAAATGACTCAATTACATTACAGATACTTCCCGGATTAAACATCAAGGTACAATACATAAGATATACAAGTGAATACATTCCAAAGTTACAAATACATCAACACTCCCTCTTAACTAGGAAGGTATTTTCTCGACACAATTCAGTAGTACAAGTCTTCTTCTCTGTATCATCTCAACCATCATCAATTCATATTTATCTTCAAGTAATATTCATCTTCAAGTCATCTTCATCGTCAAGTCATATTCATCAAGTCTAGATCATCACTTGATCTGGAGCATCACTGGATCATCTCTTAATCTGGAGTATCACTGGATCATCACTTCATCTGGATCATCATCAAAGTTGGATCATCACTAGATCATCACTTGATCTGGAGTATCACTGGATCATCACTTCATCTGGATCATCATCAAATTTGGATCATCACTGGATCATCATCATCATCACTGTTTCTGCTATCTCAATCAAATGGTGCTATATCTTGATTCTTCTTGTCACGGGAAGTTCTATAGAGCCAACACTTTTTCATGCTGGTTGTAGGCCTAGCCTTCAGGTAGGTATTTATCTTGTTCATCACATATATCTGACCATGAGTGGAACACATCCAAGAACCATGTTAGAATGGCCCACCTAGCACTTACATCTTTCATTCTCAAATAATGACTCTCAGCTCTGGGCTGAGTTTCAGATCCATACTGAAACAAATTCTTGGTAACTGACAAGGTGCCTCCATTCTCCTAGAGAATGGCCTCTCAGCACTAAGATGAGCTTCAGTCCCAAAATGAATCAATTTCCTAGTAAATTACCAGGTTCCTCCATTCTCCCAAAGAATGGATTCTTAGTGTTGATGTATTTGTAACTTCGGAATGTATTCATCTATGTATCTTATGTATTCTAACCCGATGTTTATTCTGGGATGTATCTATAATTTAATTGAGTCATGTTGTCATGACTTGATGTTCTAATATGGAGGATCAATAATGTAAACAATTCATGTCAAGTCATTGTGGGTAACCCTCCGATTGTCTAATGGTTAAAGTCCCCACAGTTCTGGGGCACTAGGGTTATTAGACTCTTGTAGTAGAGGTCAGCCCTGGTAGGGTTTTAGTCATGTCGATATTAGTATAAATAGATAATTGGAGTCTCTATTTATCACACAACTCATATACACTCAAGTGTAGCGCATAGTTGAGGAAGGAGAAGACATTGGGGCTAGATAAGAAGAAGGTTACTTCTATCGGGATATCACTTACTGTTTTGGGCTTTTACTATTTTGGTGCTCATTCTATCTCTAAGGAAGTTGCAGGGTTTTCTCCATTTATGGTTTCCTCGAGGAAAAACACTGTGTTCATTATCTCTTTTGTTTGATTGTTGTACTTGTTATTCTCTAAGTTAAAGATCCTAATAATGCTAGCTTAATGTTGAAAAACTAACATGGTATCAGAGCTAACCTGAGAAGAAGACACTGTGCAGCTGCAGGAACTAGGGTTTCCTAGTTTATGGATATTCCTCCATAGATTTTCAGCAAAAGTAAGGTGGAATAACTCTCCTCCTTAGGGCGCATCTTGCTGTTGAAGCAGAATCCAATTCTGAGGTTTTTCGGTTTTGGACCCGACACTACTGCCGAAAATTAGGGCTTTTCACAAAAGATGAATTTTTCAGTGAGCCTAGGCCTGGATTGATCTCCTCCCCAAAATCGAATTTAGGGATAAAATTCAAGGCATTTGGGTGGATAGATCTTTGGAAAAGCAAAACCCTAATTTGCTCCTGATCCAGTACTACGGGATTTCAACTCCAAATCCGGATTTAACATCTTGACCCGGTAAGATCTAAATCTTTTGTATTTCCATTTGAGGTTCTTAGTTTAAGATGTCTCATAATACCAAGCTTGATGAAAAGCTTGAGGGAGCTGATAACTTTTGATCCTGGAAGTATAGGATCTCCCTGGTCCTAGAAGAAAATGAGTTAGACTCCTAAATTCATGAGGAGGTTCTAGTTTCAGAGGGAGATGAGGCTAAGGCCTTACATAAGAAGAAGATGGTTATGGAAAAGAGGATCATTGCTGATTCTATCAAGTATCCCCTTATACCTTAGGTGTCCTCTCTCAAGACACCTAAATCTATGTTTGATGCCCTAACCAAATTGTTTGAAGGGAAGAACATAAAACATAAGATGACTTCGAGGAATCAACTGAAGAATGTGAATATTTAGAATGCAGAGAGAATCCAGTATTACTTCACAAGGGTTCCTCAGATCAAGGAACAATTAGAAGCTATAGATGAAGAAGTGGAGAATGCAGAGATTGTGATGACAACACTGAATGGCCTTCCTAGGTCATGGGATTCTTTCATCCAAGGAATCTGTGCCAGAAAGAAGTTAGTCAAATTCAACAGACTATGGGAAGAATGTTCTCAAGAAGAAGCACAGATAGCAGCTCGAGAAGAGAAGATGGGAAGTGAAGACCAAGCTCTCATAGTTCGCTCCAAGAAAGGAAGAAGAAGATCTCATTACTCCAAAGGTAAGGATCCTCATCATAGAGATAACATTAGAAGGGACCTATCAAAATTGAGATGTTATACATGTGATGAAAGAGGACACTTTGCAAAATACTGTTCTAAGAACAAGGATCACTCTCATAAGAAGAAGGGGAACAAAAGAAGACATCATGCTCATGCTGCAGAGGATGATGAACCCTCCAAGAAAAGAACCAGATATGAAATTGAATATTCTTCAAGTGAGGATGAATATGTTCTGATCTCCACTCTCATAGGTAACATTACTCATGTAAGTGATGATTGGCTTACAGACAGTGGGGATTCCAAACATATGACTGGATTCAAGGAATCCTTTGTGAGACCATCAGAACATGAATCACCTCACAAGGTGAAGCTAGGAGATGACTACCAATATCCAATAAAAGGTAGTGGGGAATCTTCATATAAATTAGAGTTTGGAAAGTCTCTAACAATGAAGGAAGTATTGTTTGTGCCAGGACTCAAGAAGAAGCTTCTCTCCATATCAGCATTGGATGCAAAAATAATGAGGTTTGCATTCATAGATGGTCAAGTCATCATGTGGCCAAGAGGAAATACTATCGATGATGCGGTGGTGATCGAAGAACAAGAAGGAGGTTTGTACAAATTGAAGGGCCATCCAGAACAAGCATTGGTCCATGACATAGTAGAGCCAAGTGAACTTTGGCATAGAAGTCTTGCACATGTGCATTACATAGCACTACCTATTGCAAGTAAAGCTGTTGAAGGTCTTCCAGAACTCCAAGAAAAACATGATGGGGTCTTCAAGGGATGTGAAAAAGGAAAGAATACAAAGAAGACATTTCCTAGCAGTGAAAGCAAAGCCAAAGGAATCCTAGAAATCATCCACTCTGATGTATGCGGTCCTATGTCATCAAACTCACTAAGCGGGTATGCATATTATGTTTCTTTTATTGATGATTTTTCTAGGAAGACATGGGTTTACTTCATGAAGAAAAAAGATGAATTATTCAGAAAATTCAAGGAATTCAAAGCCTTGATCGAGAACCACACTGAAAGGAAGATCAAGACTTTTCGAACAGATAATGGTGGAGAATTCACTTTGAATGAATTCAAAGATCTATGCAAAGAATCAGGGATTAAGAGGGAGTTTTCTACTCCTTATAATCCACAACATAATGGGATTGCAGAACGGAAGAACAGAACCATCATGGTAGCTACAAGAGCCATGCTTCATGATCAAGATCTTCCTATGCATCTTTGGGCTGAAGCTTCCAGAACAGCGGTGTATGTACAGAACCGTACTCAACATAGAGTACTCGAGAACAAGACTCTTGAAGAAGTCTTCTCCAGAAAGAAAACAGAATTCAGCCATCTTAGAATATTCGGTTGTCCTGTGTACATACACATTCCAAAGGAGAAAAGGACAAAATTGGATCCTTCAAGAAAGAAAGGGATATTTGTGGGATACTCTGAAAGCTCGAAGGCTTACAGAATCTATTTCCCAGGATACATGAAGATTGACATCAGTAGGGATGTGACATTTGATGAAGACCCAGCTTACAAAAAATATAGAAAGATACCTTCTGAAGAAGCTGAAGAAGCAGAAGCACCCATAATTTATGATACAACCATGAACGAGGAAATTCAAGAAGAAGATCGAGAATTTGAAGAACCACAAAGACCTGTAGATCCACCTCTGGAGAAGAATCCTCATAAGAGGAAACCTGCTTGGGTACAAGAACTTATCCAAGGTGTGGAAGGATATGGGGATCTAGAAGAGAATTATAGAGAAAGAAAGAGGACCAGATCTTGCTTTGGGTATGTATATTTACTATGTGATTTCATTAATAAAGAACCTTCTAGTTATGAAGAAGCGGCAGAACGGAAATAATTTAAGGATGCTATGATCGAAGAATATCAATTGATCATGAAGAATGATGTTTGGGATGTTGTCCCAAGACCAGAAGGGAAGTCAGTTGTAACTTCCAAATGGATCTACAAGATTAAGCATGATGCAGAAGGTAGCGTTGAAAAGTATAACGAAAGATTTGTGGCTCGAGGTTTCTCTTAGAAAGAAGGAATAGACTATGAAGAAACCTTTGCACCTATAACCAGATACACTTCCATCAGATCAGTACTTTCTATGGCTGCAGTGATGAAATGGAAGATACACTAGATGGATGTGAAGACTGCTTTCTTGAATGGTGTAGTAGAAGTGGAAGTGTATGTAGAACAACCACTCAGTTTTGAGACACATGATAGAGAGTCTCATGTATGCAAATTGAAGAAAGCCATGTATGTTTTGAAACAGGCACCCAGGACCTAGCATGACAGAATTGATAGCTTTCTATCCAATTTGAGCTTTACCAAGAGTAAAGCAGATTCCAACCTTTACTAAAAGGTTGAAGATGGCAACCCAATGATGCTTCTACTACATGTAGATGATCTATTTGTGACAGGTACGGATGGGTTGATTTCTGATACAAAGAGAAATCTTGCTGCTGAGTTTGAAATGAAGGACTTGGGGTTGATGCATTACTTTCTAAGTATGGAGGTGTGGCAAAGTATAGATGGAATCTTCCTTGGACAAGGGGAGTACGCAATAGAGATCCTAAAGAGATTTGGGATGATGGAATACAAGGCTATGGCCACACCTATGGCATCGAACCTGAAGCTATTGAACAATGATTCAATAGAGTCGGTTTATGCTACGATGTATCATCAAATGATTGGGTCATTGATGTACCTGATGAACACGAGACCAGATATTTGCTTTGTTGTGAACACTTTGAGCCAGTTCCTGACAGATTCGAGACATGTTCACTTGATTACTACAAAGCATATTCTGAGGTACCAGAAGGGTACAGTTGATTATGGGCTCAAGTACGATGTGAATCAAAAGATTAACCTGAAGGGTTATGTTGATTTAGATTGGGCAAGCAGTGCCATCAATAGGAAGAGCACTTCAGGGTGTTGCTTCAGTATGGGATCAGGTGTGATCTCTTGGTTTAGCAGGAAGCAATCCTGTGTGGCACTGAGTAGAGCTGAAGCAGAGTATGTTGCAGCTTGTTCAACTAGTTGTGAGGTAGTATGGATGTGGAAGCTACTATCTGATATATTTGATCTCCAGTTGGATACTACTTCCATACATTGTGACAACCAGAGTTGCATGAAGTTGTCAAAGAATCCAGTGTTCCATGACAAGTCTAAGCATATCAAGATCAAGTATCACTTTATCAGGGATATGGTGCAGAGGGGAGCAGTGAAGCTCTAGTATGTTGCGACACAGGAACAGATAGCCGATGTATTGACGAATCCATTGGCTAGGCTAAATTTTGAGTCCTTCAGGGAGAATCTTGCTATTCTCTAGATCGAGGTTTCCTCAAAGAGAAAATGATGAGACCCATAGCCATTCTGACATGGTGAGAGGATTGGTTCCTTCCATGGTCAAATGTAAGGGCTGAGCCATTCTATCATTGTGAGAGGATTGGTTCCTTCCATGTCAGATATGAGTGCTGGCCATTCTGTTGAGTAGGATAGATGTAAGGGAAACTGTCATTCTAGGAATGGAGGCACCTGGTCAGTTACCAGGAAAACTTAGTCTAGGACTGAGAAGCCATTCCGATGTGATAGAGGGATGTGTTCCCACTTGATCAGATGTAAGGGATGAACCATTCTATCATGTTTAAAGGATAAGGTTCCTCCCATGTCAGATGTGAGTGTTGGCCATTCTGTGAAGTAGGACAAATGTAAGGGCAACTGCCATTCTCTAGGAGAATGGAGGCACCTAGTCAGTTACCAGGTAGCTCAGTCGAGGACTGGGGGCCATTCTAATATGATTGTTGGGATGTGTTCCCTCATGATCAAATATGTGTGCAAGCCCTTTCATCATTGTGGTAGGATGTGTTCCACCCTGGATGAATGTAAGTGCAGAGCCTTTCTTCAATCATGTGTTGATCAGATATAAGTGCTGAGCCTTTCCTCGATCATGTGTTGATAAGATATAAGTGTTGTGCCTTTCTTCAATCATGTGTTGATCAGATGTAAGTGCAATGCCTTTCTTTGATCATGTGTTGATAAGATGTAAGTGTTGTATCTATCTTCGATCTTTTCTTGATCATATAGAAATGTTGAGCCTTTCTTCGATCATGTGTTGATTAGATGTAAGTGATGGACCTTTCTGATATGATTATAGGATTGGTTCCTACATGATCAGATGTGAGTGTTGGGCATGCCTTTCTAATGAGTAGGTCAGCAGATGTAATTGCTGGGCATGCCTTTCTTCGATCATGTGTTGATCAGATGTAAGTGCAGTATCTATCTTCGATCATGTGTTGATCATATGTAAGTGCAGTATATATCTCCGATCATGTGTTGATTGGATAGAAATGATGAGCCTTTATTCGATCATGTGTTGATCAGATGTAAGTGCAATATCTATCTTCGATCATGTGTTGATCAGATGTAAGTGCAGTATCTATCTTTGATCATGTGTTGATCAGATATAAATGATGAACCTTTCTTCAATCATGTGTTGATTAAATATAAGTGCTAAAGAAGACCTACATGGAGGCTAGGCCTACAACCAGCATGAAAAAGGGCTGGCTCTGTAGAACTTCCTATGATGAGAAGAATCATGAGATAGCACCCTTGATGTCCCAGATCAAGTGATGATGACTAGTGATGATCTAGATCGAGTGATGATCCAGATCCAGTGATGATGATCCAGATCGAGTGATGATCCAGATCGAGTGATGATCCAGATCTAGTGATGATGCCAAGTGATGATCCACAACGGGTGATGATCCAGATCCAGTGATGATGTCCCATGATGATCCAGATCGAGACATGATCTAGATCCGAAGATGAATATGACTTGAAGAAGAAGATGACTTAAAGACTCAAAAGACTTGAGATGCAGATGACGAGATGATCTAGCTGATACAGAGAAGAAGACCAGTACTGAAAATTGTGTTGAAAGAATACCTTTCTAGTTAAGAGGGAGTGTTGATGTATTTGTAAGTTTGGAATGTATTCATCTATGTATCTTATGTATTGTAACTCAATGTTTATTCTAGGATGTATCTATAATGTAATTAATTCATGTTGTCATGCCCTGATGTTCCGATCAGGAGGATCAATAATGTAAACAAGTCATGTCAAGTCATTGTGGGTAACCCTCCAATTGTCTAAGGGTTAAATTCCCCGCAGTTCCAGGGCACTAGGGTTATTAGACTCTCCTAGTAGAGGTCAGCCCTGGTAGGGTTTTAGTCATGCTAGGATTAGTATAAATAGAGAACTGGAGTCTCTATTTATCACACAACTCATACACACTCAAGTGTAGCGCATAGTTGAGGAAGGAGAAGACACTGGGGCTAGATAAGAAGAAGGTTACTGCTATCGGGAGATCACTTACTATTTTGGGCTTTTACTGTTTTGGTGCTGATTCTATCTCTAAGGAATTTGCAGGGTTTTCTCCATTTATGGTTTCCCCGATGAAAAACATTGTGTTCATTATCTCTTGTGTTTGATTGTGTTGGTAATAACTCCCGATTAATTAACTATTCCAATGCAAAATCCTATACTTATACAAATCTCATGGCGGTTGGGTTTCACCTTCCGCTCAGCCTGTTTGG
>LPNX010716288.1:183565-224957 GCA_001517045.1 Pseudotsuga menziesii
AAGTAACATGAACTTCTTCATGCGGGGGAGTTGGTGCTTCATATGGAAATTCCAAAGGTTGATCCAAAATAGGAATCCCCCCTTCAAGGTTTGGAATTTCATTTTCATTTTCAGAATATGTCTTTGGATGAGGATAATTTTCCAAATGATCAAGCTGTCTCTCAATGGACTGGTCATTTTTATTAGTTTCAAGAAAAATGACATCTCTGGAAATAACAAATTTCTTGTTTACCTCATCATACAAACGGTATGCCTTGGAGTATTCTCCGTACCCCAGGAAAATGCATCTTCTGCTTCGAGCACCTAGCTTGTTTCTTTGCTCCTTCAGAATCAAGGCATAACAGGTGGAACCAAAAACTCTGAGATGCCTGACTGAAGGGAGATGGCCAAACCACATTTCATGTGGAGTCTTGTCCTCAAGAGCATTTGAGGGACTTCTATTTCTCAAATATGCTGCACATTTTACTGCATCACCCCAAAACATTAGTTTTACATTCTTGAAAAACATCATTGAGCGAACCATATTCATTATGGTTCTATTCATTCTTTCTGCTACCCCATTTTGTTGAGGATTGTAGGGAACGGTAGTCTGATGCACAATTCCATGTTGGCGAAGATAAGCTTCAAAAGCATTTGAAGTGTATTCTTTGCCATTATCAGTACGAAGTGTACCAATTTTTTATTGTGCTTGTTTTTCAATCAATGCATGAAAGTCTTTGAATGTTTGAAATGCTTCTGACTTTGTCTTTAAACAGTAAATCCAGCACATTCATGAGTAGTCATCAACAAATGTCATAAAGTACTTGCTCCCATTTGCTGAAGGAGTTGGCATTGGGCCACACAAATCAGAATGCACTAGTTCTAATTTCGTACTTGCTCTGAAATTAGACTCATGGAATGGCAGCTTACTATGTTTCCCTATATACATGCATCACATTTTTCCTTCTCTTTAGGCATGGTGGGCAAGCCAAATACACCATTCTTTTTCAACAAGCGAAGACTGTTATAATTTAGATGACCAAATCTTGCATGCCACAATGAGCTAGATGACATATTACCTTCTCCATGCTGAGAGAGGTAGGCATAGTTCTGAAATCTTGCGGATGAACCCTTGAGCTTTAGCATCTTTCCATCTTCGTATCCAGTCATGATGACTTGGTTGTCAGAGGACTTTCTTATTTCAACGATTCCATCAAACATGTGGATGGAATGGCCTTGCTGTCGAATTTCCACCATGGATAGCAGGATTCTCTGCAACTCAGGAAGATAGAGAACGTTCTTCAACAAGAAATCAGGGAATCCAGGCATCTTCATTCGAATGGTGTCCATTCCCTTTGGTTTAATACTTGACTTATCTGCAAAGTACACTATGCCATCTATTGTTTCATTCAGTTATTCAAAACAGTCTTTTCTAAATGTCATGTGTGATGTTGCACCAGTATCAAGCAGCCAACAATCTTTATAAGATGAAAGAGAAGTCATTTCATTAAATCCAAGATTACAATGTGCAATAATACAAGAATCAGAAAATTTACTAGCATCTTCGTCATCTGTCTTCTGGTTATGCTTGTCTTTGATGGAGTTCCATGAAGCCCAACACTGATCTGATGTGTGTCCAGTCTTTCCACAATGCTTGCACTGCAAGTCTGATCTTTTGCTTTTTCCCGGCTCTGCCTCTGAAATTTCTTCTTCCTCGTCCTCTCTTGCTGCAATCTCCCTTGGAAGGGTCTTTGGATTGGTCTTTGCCAGCTAGGGCAACACCAATACTAGATGCCAAAGAGTGCATCTTTACAACAGTTAGTGTAATTTACAGTAATAAACTTGATATGACAAAGAGAAATAGAAAAAAATAATAACCTTGCAGGTCTACAGTCTCGGCCAAGGTGATTTATAATCTCAACTTCAGGTTTTAAAGTGATACAATGATAGTATCGCAGCTTCAATTTGCAGCAATACAGGGAGAAGAAATTCAGTACAGGGTCTTCCAAAAGGCAGCAATGCAAATGGTGAAACCAACAAAAAGGATAGCAACGTTCAATATATACTCGGCTCCAAAACTCAAATTATAAAGCTGGTCTCACTTGCTTACAACGCTCCCGCATAAAACTAGGTCAAACTATATAGCAGCTGTCTGATATTCACACAATATTCACATGAAAACTCAGCACACGAGCTGGCAGGCTCATAATAACTCCAACGCAGCCTTCAGTTCATTCCTCACAGTCTCTTCAGTTCAATTTGCAGCAAGTATTATATATCAGTGCATATATGCACACCATATCAACGCAGTCTTACAAACGCTGTCTTCAACGCAGATAATCTCAATGCAGCTGTCTCCTCTAGCAGCTGTCTTCAACGCAGATAATCTCAAAGCAGATAATCTCCAGCAGCTGTCTTTAATGCAGATAATCTCAATGTAGATAATCTCCAGCAGCTATCTCCTCCAGCGCGTGAAGGCACTCTTCACGCAGGTATTCAACGCAAGTGTATCCACAGTCTTCAAATTATAAACTATTGTAGTATATTACAACTTTCCAAGCAACTTCAAATCTCATTCTCAATTTGCTGGATGAAGCTCGACTTGAGTGGCCTCGAGTCTGCAACTCTCCATCAGCGGTCTAATGTCTTCTCTCCAAGCCCATCATTCAGAGAGGCGTGAATCTTCAGAAAACTCACATTCTTCAACATTCAAAATCGCAACCTTCAATCTTCATATGAATACCATCAAGCAGCAAGCAAATACCAACGCAGCAAGCAGCATTTCAGTGGGTGCGCTCTAGTTTTGTTCAATGTTCCAGTAGTATGCAGCAAGCAAGAGTATCCACGTGAATATTTAAACAAACATTCTTTCACAATATAGCAAGAGTATTCAATATATCAGTGAGCATATACATAAAATTCTTCATCATAAACGCAGCATACAATAATCTCCAGCATACATAATTTCTCCAATATATCAGTCTTCAACGTGGCTCTTAATCAGTAATCTCTTCACAGAAGAGAAACATTCTCCAATATATTAGTCTTCATATATTATTGGAATATAAATAAAAAACTCACGCAGCATATATTATATCACTCAGCATAAACACTGATAGGTTTCCACGCTGATGGGTCGCAGCTCCATGCAGGAGAAACACTTGAGATCTTCCACAACAGATTTGAAATCACGTCTCTCTATCTCAGCTCCACTTCCAGGAGAAACATTTGAAATCGCAGCTCCACTTCCAGGAGAAACATTTGAAATCACATCTCTCTGGCAATGTGGAAGGACGCTACAAGAGGGCGCAGTCTACACAAGTCTAGGCACACTATATTGAAAATGGGATGTATCAGTGATGGTAAAATTAGGGTTTTGAGTGGTCAGGGAGGACGGCGGACTCACGGCCAAAGAGCTGTGCTTTTCACAGAAAATAAAATTCCATGAAAACGCACAGGATATACAAATCGAAGGATATTCATAGGATAATACACTTACAAAACGCTCAACTCATTAGGGTTTCCTCTACATAATAAACTCAATCATGAAGCAGGCAATGCATGTGACTCGATTGGCAGACTGATGGAGCAGTCTGGCAATGGACTGGCAAGCAGAATGCCAGGAATGGGCAGAAATACAGCAGGAGTTATGGTAGACAGCCCTGCTCTGATACCACTTGTTGGTAATAACTCCCGATTAATTAACTATTCCAATGCAAAAGCCTATACTTATACAAATCTCATGGCGGTTGGGTTTCACCTTCCGCTCAGCCTGTTTGGCTTCCTATCTATTCATATTCCTATTTATTATTTATTTACAATAATCCCGACGGATTATTCTAACAGATTGTTGTACTTGTTATTCTCTCAGTTAAAGATCCTAATAATGATAGCTTAATGTTGAAAAACTAACACTCAGCACTAAGCTAAGCTTCAGTCCCAGACTGAATCAAATTTCCTGGTAAGTGACCAGGTGCCTCCATTCTCCCATAGAATGGATTCTCAGCACTAATATGAGCTTTAGTGCGATACTGAATCAATTTCATGGTAACTTACCAGGTGCCTCCATTCTCCCAGATAATGGCTTCTTAGCACTAAGCTGAGCTTCAGTCCCAAAATGAATCAATTTCGTGGTAACTAACCAGGTTCCTCCATTCTCCCAGAGAATGGCATTTAGCACTTATCTCTGACCCTAGTCAGAAAGGCCCAACAGTTATATCCAAGCATGGAAGGCCCAGCCTGCAACCATGTCAAGAAGGCTCTACACTTATATCTGAACATGTGGGAACACATACCTCAATCACATCAGAATGTATCTACACTTATATCTGATCATGTTGGAATACATCCCACAATCACATCAAAATGGATCTGCACTAATCATGTGGGAACATATCCCACAATTACATAAGAATGTCTCTTCACTTACATCTTAACATGTGAAGCTCAGCCTTCCACCATGTCAGAAAGGCCAATAGACACATCAATTCCCTTTGGAGGGAACCTTGATGTGGAGAACACCAAGCTTCTCCCTGAAGTACTCAAACTTCACTCTGGCCATTTCTAGCATAGAATCACATCAGGGATGATTACGTCCAAGGATAACCTATGATCTTCACCAGGACTGATTACATCTGATGACAACCTACAGGTCTGTTTACATTTGAGAAACCTATGAGCTTCACCAGGATTTATGCTCAGACAGCCTGTCTCATCGACTATGCTAGAAAACCTTATTTTGAGAGACCTCGATTTGGATCACATACTGGAGCTTCACTTCTCCTCTCTGCATCAGACAAAAATGCAATTTAGATCAATCAAATCAAATAGTAGTTTTCAAAAGAAACATACTACCTCCCAAATATCCAAGCAACTTGCAACATATTTTCCCTCGGCTATACTAAGCACCATACAGGACTCCTTCCTGCTAAACCAAGAGATCACACCTGATCTCATACTAAAGTAGCACCTAGAATTTCTCTTCCTATCAATGGCATTGCCTACCCAATACGAATCCACATAACCCTCCAGGTTAATCTTCTCATTCGTATCATACTTGATCCCATACTCAACTGCACCCTTCAAGTACCTCACTGCATGCTTTGAAACCATCAGGTGAACATGTCTCAATGTGTTCATAGCAAAGCAAATATCTGGTCTCATATTCGTTAGGTACATCAAGGAACAAATCATCTAACAATACATCATGGTATCAACTATCTCTAATGAAGCAACACTCAATAGCTTCAGGTTCGATGCCATAGGTGTGGTCATGGCCTTGCAGTCCATCATCCTGGACCTCTTTAGGGTCTCTACTACATACTTCCCTTGTCCAAGGGAGATTCCATCTACATTATACCACACCTCCATGCTTAGAAAGTAGTGTATCATATCCAAGTCCTTCATCTCGAACTCAGAAGCAAGTCTCCTTCTTGCAACTTTAATGAGCTCCTCTTTTCTGTCAGGAATAAGTCAACAAAATATAATAGTCTTCCACCTTAAACCTTGAAGAAAAGGTTGGAATCTGCTTTACTCTAAGTAAATCCTAGAGTCATCAGTAATCTATCCATCCTATCATACCATGTCAAACGTTGGGATCTTCTGCAGTCACTCCCTCTGAATTAGAGCATCATTCTCCCTCTACCTTTCATACTTTATGCATTGAAACATTTTTTACTGGAGTGGCAAGTAGCTTCCTCTACTACTAATATTATATGTATCCATCTAGGGTCACCAGATACCAAGATCCTTTATCTTGAAAATTTTCTTCTCGCACCCATCTGTGAGCTTCTCATCCTCTATAGGATTTCATCTTCAACCTTATAGAAAATGTTAAGATATTCATCACTCTAGGTGGTCTTCAAGCTCCTCATGTATGTGTTATCCCATGGATGTCTTATGAGCTTGTACAAGGCCTTCTTTAATTTTCACACATGAGTCTGCTTGTCATGTGTCTTAACTTTTGGTGGCTGCAAATTTCTCTTTGTAGTCTATGCCTTCTTTCCATTAGAAGGCTCGTTTTTATACAAAAATCCTATCATCATCATGTGATAAGAAATTTGACATACCTACTTGCCCTTAATCCCAATGCTTAGAGTGGAAACCCATGTTGTTTGCCAATTCTACATAAAAATGCTCAGCACCGTGCTTTCCCTATTAGCCATGAGCGGTTCCTTGCTTGCACCATATTTCTAATGTTTTCCATAAGCGGTGCCACCGCCTGTTGCCATTGGTCCATAAGCGGTTCTTACCTGAACCACTCTGTCATAAGAGGAGAAACACAGTACCATGAGTAAAAGGGGAAAAAGAGAATATTCTCAAGGATTCTAGATCATGAGCCTCATGTCCTCCCTTATCCCTATCATTGCGGGTTAGTTGAGCTCGAGATCCCCCATCCTAGGATCTTAGAGGCCACCTCATCCACAAATCTCTCAACCATTCCTATCCATTGAGCCTTATAAATACAAGNTAAGATATTGTTATGCTATTGGATTGATCACTTGGTCCAATCCATTAGAGAGCATGGAGAGAAAATTTGGAGGTTATGGGGATGAAAGTTTTGGTTTCATGGAGATTCATGTCAACACTAAGGCTTAATTGGTTGTAAACTTCTCCATTTTTATCTTAATGCAAAGCTGATTTTCATCCCACATTACTATTGTTGTTTGATTTCACATGTATATGTTGTTAGATTCCTTAGTCACTAACATGGATCAATAGATTATATTCTGTTATTTTTGATGTGTTTGCATGTTTGATCTGATAGCAGGTACATAGGGTTAATATTGAAGCATCACATTATCTACGATGTCCAAGGAGGGTCTTCAACCTTTGTCATTCATTTGCTTTGGATCTGAACCATTCAGACCAGTGGAAGACCTTACTCTCCGCAGAAGGTGAAATATTCCTGCTAACAAATATGGTGACTCCATTGGGGATTAGATATATGTATTAGTTGTTCTAATCTTCCTTAGTTCTTCAACTATTGTCTGAATCCAGGCTCCTTCTCCAAATCCCTTCAATCAGATCTACTATTTGACTCAGTCAATTTGGGTTTGAAACCTCCAGATCTGTTCAGATATGAATCATTTCAACCTTTTATGCTCTGTTTTTATACTCAATCTATCATCCTTTACCCTGATCTAGTATTTTCTGACTTGATCTATCATTCTCTTTGTGTTTTGTATTTTTACAGGGAACCGTGCCTATGCAGTGGGAAACAAGTGGTGCCACCACCTGAACAGAGTGGGAAGTACGCGGTGCCACCGTATGTATCCTGTTGGTGAGAAGCAGTGCTGGGATAGAACCATTCTGTCAACACCCAGGAAGCGCGGTGCCAGGTAGGCATCATTCCAAGACCGCTTTTCCTTAGTTTTTGTAAAAAATTGAGTTTTTTTGCTTTCAGTCTTGCACTGCCAGGCTTGTGTGACATAATCTGATGCTTGTGGTTTGAAATTTTATGGTTTAAGATTGGTTTGATTGGGAAATTCAAAAGCTAGAATAGACTTTTTTATTGTTCATTTGCTTCTGGGCTTTTTGGTTGTGTTTGTGAAAGGATTTCTTATTTTTTTTAAAGGTTAGGGTGTTAGTAAGATCTCTTTTTATTTTTGTTATATAGACTAAAATAAGAACATTTAATTAGCATATTAGTTTCATTTCTTGTTTTCATATAGAACTTCTTTTTCCTTCCTTTAAAAAAGAGAATTTTGACTGAGATTAGGTTATCATCATTGAGCATTGGACAGTGGATCGCTGATTTGGTTTACGAGCTTTCAGTCTCTTCATGTTCTTTTGTCTCTTATGCATTTAGTACTGTCTCTATCAAAATAAAAAATATGGTAGTTTTAAGTTAGATTTGGCTATGTTTCAAGAGAAAATTGAAAAAATAGAGTGCATTTGCATGTACTATGATTCTTGTTTTTCTTTTAGGAAAATAGATTCTCCCCCTTCTTATTGCCTTCAGAAAAGACAAATCAGTTTGGAAAATGCTACTTGTCTTTGATTTTTTGTTCAAGACTATTGCTTGGAAGTATTTTTGGTCTTGAAACAAAAGAAAATACTCTCTTTCCCTCCTGTAAGTAGGCATACTGAACGGTAAAGTGAAATATTTTGCATAAGCATACTGCATGGTTTTACTTTTCTATCAAAACATCATGCATTCACCTAGTCGTCCACTTTAAAATCAACTGTAGTTATATGTTAAAATTTACATAGGAATTGGAGTGATATGTTAGAGACGTGTTTGGGCATCATTAAGCGTAGGAGCTATTGTTATTTGTTCCCATTAAATTCCGGGACTCGCGCGGTTCTTCAACGTACCGTCGGTATATCGAATAGCCTTTCACGTACCCTTGAGGTATATAGAAATGTACTTCATGTACTAGATTATATATTGGAAGGCCCCTTGTGTACAGTTATGCATTAGACAACACTACTACCGATTCGAGCTCCCACATACCTTGAGTATATCGGGATACCCTATCCATCTGAGAAAAGCCCTTTAGCCATCTTGGTTGGAGCCATACACCGAAAACAACAATAGGGGAGATTACTACACATGTACCCTCGAGGTATATTACAAGTGGCACCTTCTTGACAATCTTGGTGAGAGACCTGACTTTTTGAACTCTTCCTATCATTTTAAGTGTGCTTATTTTGACCTATAGCTTGTGTAGGGAAATTTTTTGTTGTGTTTTCTAGTTTTTAGACCCTATGTTAGATAGGAACCATACAAACTAGCTGAGTTAAGATAGTCTAGAAGAGTACGGGGCTTGCCACCCGATTTTACTCCTGGTTCAGGAGAAAATCCAATGGAAGCTATCGACCAAGGAGATGCTACCACCTCCCAAGTGGGAGATAGTGTGGTTGCAGACAGTGGAGGACCATATTCTTCACACTCACCCCCCTTGGTCCAATAGCCTTCTCAGTGAAATACCTCATTCCATTCTCCCACGGAATGTCATGTTATTGATACTACTCGTCTGAATTTTGATCCTAATGCTCCATTTTGGGATACCCCTGTAGGACATGCCATTGACTCATTTGGCACCCGTTTAAACTCTTTTGAAGATGAAGAAGAATGTAGTCAATACCGGGCTACCATTATCTATGCACAGGAGATCGACAAGAAAATAGATGACCTATTAGGCTTGACACCATCACATTCCAGATCTGTTCCTGTGGGATATTGTTCACTTGCCGATACTATGAGACCCATTGAACCAATTATAGATCATACAATAACACCCCACAACCCAGGACAAAATACCACCACCTCCCATGTTATGTTTGTTCCTAATCATCCCAGGTCTTTTGCACCTGGGACTCTACCTTCAATTCCCATTTCGTCTATACCTTCTAGTGCCCAGGGGAAACCCTCGACATGACCTATGTTATCTGACACCAGAATTGTACCTAGTTAAGGACATATGTCTAATAGAGAACCATCTATAGTTTATACCCCTCCCACCCATACTAATGTGGTTAATCCCCCATCTAGTTCAGGTCAGCCCTCAGGGGCACAACCTGTAACCATTCAATATTCTGGAGGTTATGGTTATCACATACCTGTAGGTAATATTAATCATCCACCTAATCCTATAGGGATACCTTATGCTGGAATTCCATACCCTAGTAACACTTTTACACCATGGGGGAAACCCAACTGGTCTTACATGCCAGCTATGGGGGGGATACCTATACATACTGTGGGAGGTGCCAGAGGAATGCCTTATGGGGGTCCTCTGCCTGGGGGGCCTAATGGTCCCAGAGGATATGGAAACTTTCCTCCTTATGGTCCTAGTGGTCCTAGTGGTCCCATGGGGCTTGTTGGATTTCCTCCTTATGGGTCTGGAGGGTATGGTAGCCCTCCACCTAGTAGTTCTGGAGGCTATAGAGGCTTACCTCCTGGTGCCTCTGGAGAGTTTGGTGGTCCACCTCATAGTGGTCCTAGTGGTCCTAGTGGTCCTGGTGGTCTTGGTGCTCCCTGTGGCCCTGGTGGTCCTCTTCCTAGAGGCCCTAGTGATCCTAACGGTCCTGATCCCAGAAATCAACCCCCTGCAGGTGGATTTACTAGTAGTTCTTTGTCACAAAAACCTGTATTGCAGTCTACTTATGGTCCTATTGGTAATTATATGCCATATCAATATTACCAGTATGTGCAACCTAACTGGCAGTTACCTTTTCTAGCAAGTTTGGACTTACCTTAATTTTCCAAGTTGATTAATGACCCCATTCGACACAATCCCTCATGGCCTCCCATTCTGGTAAAGTTACCATCATATATCCTAAAGGTCTATGGGAAGTAGGGAGACGATCAAAAGAACCATGTTCTAAAATTTCTGTTTGTGGTGTTCTTCAAACTCCCTCATGGATGATTCTGTTTGGTTATGACTCTTTCAGCAAAATTTGACCGGTATAGCCGCGAAGTGGTACATTAAACTCCCACAATATTCGTTTGTGGATTTTGGCTCATTGGCAACTGTGTTTCTTACACACTTTTAGCTCCCTATTCGTTATGAAATGGGCACTAATATTTTAACTTCTCTGTGACATAACACCTCCACCCACATATCCAATCATATTCACGAGTGGATAAGGAAGAGAAGGATTATTAAGGCCCCTATTCCGAATCAGTAATTAGTTGATTGGTTTACCAAATCCTTGTTGCCTCCTATTGCCCGAGATGTGGATATGGGCGGTGTCGTTACTGAAGAGAAGGCTATTAGTCTAGCCCAGTATCTAGAATTGGTCTGTTCCCAGTCTGGAACCCTTTATGACTTGATTCCTCAAGCTCCTCACCCAAGCACCGATCCCGCCAAGCCACCAGTAGAATTACATGTTGATGGGATTGTTGGTTCAATCCAGTCCCCGTCAGCAGAAAAACCTGCCAAGAAACCCAAATAACCACCCCTACTCCTTGGAATCCTAAGGTTTCCGCTGAGGTTAACTCTATTCAAAGTACTCAAACCTTGGGTAATAATAATAATAAAAAAAGGTAAAAATAGAAATAAAAACCTGGAAACCAACAGGAGACTCCAAGACCAACCAATAGTGATAACGAAAAAGGGAAAAGAAAGGCAAAATATCACTATCTACTATGCAGTAGTGACCATTTTTAAAAGGAGTGTCCTTGTAAGGATGAAATATCCCAGTTTCTGAAGTCCAATCCTACACCCGTAGTACTTACGGATCCTTTTTCCTCTCAACAATAACTAATAGAACACATGTCTAATCAGGGTAACTCCAGTTCATTAGAGGAAATTCATATGATGTCCTCAGATACCATCAATCTGCAAACTCAAAGTCAGAATTATGAAAAACCTGTAGATAAGAAAGAAGATCATTCTTCTTCAGGGAAAGCTCCCTCTACTAGTTCTCTGGAATCCTCATTTACTGTTCCCTTATCTATCGAGAAGCCTACTCTCGACACGATTTTGCGTCCACCTAAGAGTACTCTTCAGAAGGCAGTTTTTAACCCTAATGCCCGAGCTCCTCAATTTTATAATGTAGTTGAAGATCTCGCTCAGGCACTGTGTGCAATGACTACCCTAGAAGTACTCCAAATTTGCCCTATACAGCGCAAAAACTTGTTAACAGCATTCATAGCTTTAGAACCGGATAATACTAACTTGATTTATTTCAATGTTGAGAACTATAAGTCTAGGTTACCACATAAACTTTCTTTTCAGATCATTATGAAATTCGTTGGAAATAATATTTTTCAAACGGTACTAGATGAAGGAGCTTCAACTTCAGTTTTGTCTCTGTCTTGTTGGAAGGCTCTCGGTTCTCCTGAGCTTGTAACATCACCTACGACCCTTAAAGCCTTTGACAGATGGGGTTTCCAACCCCATTGTCTCATATCAGCCCTAGTAGTCAAGCTAGGGGGAAAAACCATTTCCATTCAAGTAGAAGTCATAGATTCCCCCTTAGATAAAATGTCCTTCTAGGAAGAAATTGGTTCTATGCCCTGATTGTTGTTGCCTCAACAGTATTCCGAACAGTCCAATTTTCACATCTAGGGAGAATTGTTACTATTGATCAGCTTGATTTCTGTACATCGGATGTTACTACCTCCATGGCTAATAACATCCCCATGTTAGGCCAGTCCCCTCCTCCTTACCAGTCGATTGGGGTAGGCATGTTGAAGGATTCATCCCCTATGGGGATTTTTCTATCCACTCCTCCTAGCATGGATACCGCAACAGTCCATATGATCATCTCATTTGATTATGAGCCTAAGGGTAAACATGTTGTTGAGTCCACCTCATTGAGTTCACATGAAGCACTATATGACTCTATTCAAACCTTGCCCGATGATCGCACTGATGACCTTCATCTAGTGGCTTTGGATCCTTACCATTTACCATACTGGTTAGAACCTGCTCTTCCTATTCCCGATTATCTCTCTGAGACTTTTCCTTCTGATGAGTCCATTATGGAGATCATGAATACAGATGAGTCCATTTGGGAGGATCACCATCATAGATCCATGTTCCTCCCCAACACCAGTTCGGTTAGCCATGACTTTGCATCCTTGTTTCCTACTGATATTTTCAACGTACCCCAAAGTCCTATAATGTTGCAAGATACAAATTCTGAAGGAAAAATTTGCAACATTACTCAGAGGAATCCGATTGACATATCATCCAAGCCTGATACTATTGAGCATGTTCATGTTGGGCAGAACTACTCGACAGATGAATCTGAAGCCTATAAGGCACTTTTCAAAGAATTCCATGATATTTTAGCCTGGTCCTATGAAGAGATGTCAGGGATTGACCCATCCATTGTGGTCCATGATATTAAAACTTGTCCCATGGCTAAACCTGTCAGGAAAAAACTACGACAAGTCCATCCTCAGAAGGCCACAGCTATTAAAGCTGAAATTGAGAAACTTCTAAAAGATGGTTTTATTTATCTTGTACCCCTGATAGAATGGGTATTGAACATTTTCCCTGTTAATAAAAATCAGGGAACCATTAGAGTCTGGATCGACTTTAGGGATTTGAATAAAGATTTTCCTAAGGACAACTTTCCTACTCCACACATCGATTAGATTATCGACAACTATGTTGGAAGTGTCATATTTTCATTCATGGATGGCTTCTCTGGCTATAATCAGATTGATATATTACCCTCCGATCAGCACAAGACGACATTGATTTTCCCATGGGGAACCTTTTCATATAAGAAGTTACCTTTTGGCTTGAAAAATGCTGGATCCACGTTCCAACGTGCGATGTCCTATGCGTTTCACAATATTAAACATACTGTTGAACCTTACCTTGATGAACTCCCTACTCATGCACAGCGATGAGAGGACCACCCTGGTCATCTTAGAGAGATATTCTTGAGATGCCGTCATTATAATATACGGCTCAATCTGCATCAATGTGTTTTTTTCATTGAGATGGGACGTCTCCTAGGTTTTGTGGTATCCAAAGATGGCATCCAGATCAATCCTTTGAAAATTGCCTCCATTCTAGATCTACCATCCCCAACTAATCTCCTTGAACTCGAAAGTTTGCAAGGGAAGGAAAACTTTCTCCGTCGTTTCGTGTGAAATTTCAGAGATAAAATGCATGGTTATATGCGTCTCCTTAAGAAGAACACTCCATTCTTCTGGGATGACCAGGAATAATGCGCCTTTGATAATCTTAAGCATGCTCTGACTCACTCACCCATGATACACCCCCCGGATTATTCAAAGTAATTTTTCTTGTATACTGCTACCTCCGCTACTACCATCGCTATGGTTTTAGTGTAGGAAAATATCCATAGTAAGAAGCACGTGATTTATTATGCCGGTAATAATCTCATGGATTTCGAAACTCGCTATTCACGTGTGGAAAATTTAGCATTGGCCATGGTCATTGTTGTACAAAAGTTTTGTCACTACATTCTACTCCGCACTTCCACTGTATTGGTAGACCATAACCCTATGTATTACATCCTGACTCGTCAGGTGTGTGGGGGAAAGTACTCCCGCTGGATAGTCATACTTCAGGAGTTTGATCTGGAATTTTCCAAAGCCACATCAAAGAAATCTTTGGTCTTTGCTAAGATTATGCGTGATCCTCCCCATGTTTCGATGGAATATTAGCCCAATGATTCATTACTGGATGAATTCTTGTTCATGATTAGCACTGCCGATCCTTGGTAGGTATATTTGCTTATTTATCTCCAAACACAACGATTTCAGCCACATTTATCCTGTGATGATCATCGCCGTATCCATCACCACGTGAAGTACTACCTCATTCTGAATGATACCTTGTATAGACTTGGGATTGACTCTATTCTCCGGTGATGCCTCACCCATGAGGAGGCCGAGCATGTGTTGAATGATTGCCACTCTAGAGCATGTGGCGGTCATTTATCTAGGATGTCTACAGCCCAAAAAATCCTTTGCATTGGCTATTTCTGGCCTTCTGTCTTCAAATATAGGCATGAGGCTATTAAGAAATTCCCACCTTGTCAACATTTTTACCCTAAAATTCGCACCCATCCTGCTCTGCTACACCCCGTCATTGTCGTTGGCCCATTCGCCAAATGGGGGATTGACTTCTTGCATTGTAAGCCTACATTAGCCAAGGGGCATGGTTACATCATCGTAGCCGTTCATTATTTCACAAAATGGGCTGAGGCCATGCCTACATACGCAAAAGATGGTAAGATTGCCGCTCTCTTCTTGTTCAATCATATCATAGCTAGATTTGGAGTCCTGCAGTCCATCGTTACTGATCACGGATCCCATTTTCATAATCAAATGATGGAGGAACTAAGAGCCAAGCTAGGTTTTTGCCATGAAAACTCTATGTCGTATTATCCACAAGCTAATGGTCAGGTAGAGGCCATTAACAAAGTTTTGAAAACTATGCTTTGTCGGATGCTTGGAGATCATAAATCCAACTGGCACCACATTATTTTGTCCGCTCTTTGGGATTATCGGACTTCAGTGAAAATAGCCATTGGTTTCATTCCATTCCAGCTTGTCTATGGACTCAAAGTTATCTTACCGATTCAATGTCAGATTCCATCTTTACAACTTGCCGTGAAACTTCTCCTAGACACTTCTACAAAGGAAGAAATATTTTTGTACTTGAATAACCTTGACGAGACTCGAAGAGATGTTGCCTTGGCTAATGAGGCACACAAGAAACATATCAAGGCGCAGTATGATAAATCCATCCAACCTCATGTCTTTAAGAAGGGTGACCTAGTTTTGAATTCTAATCAGAGATATGACAAACTAGGGAAGGGTAAGTTTGAGTCCATGTGGTACAGACCTTTTGTCATTTCTAAGGTTTTAGAGAAAGGAGCCTACGAGCTTGTTGATTATGATGGAATCTCTTTGGGACAAGCTCGCAATGGGTTGTACCTAAAAAGGTACTATGCCTAGGTATTTTTTTGGATAGTATCTTGTATATATGTATATGGATTGAATTTTAGTGTGCTTTTAGTATTTTCAAGATAGTTTTGAGTTTAGTGTCCACATCTGTTTATACCATGTTTTGGTCATGTATATGGCTTTCTATGGCTTCGCTGATGGTGCTCGCCGCCACACCTTGAATCTCTCCTCAACTTCTTGGGTCCTCTATTCCCCAGCTGAATATTTGGTCAGTTCAGGAGTGGTTTGTATAGGTCCCACTACTAATAACATCGCCGAGTATGAAGTAGTCGTCAGTCTTCTGATTGAAACTGCCTCCCAGGATGTTCATGATCTAGTAGTCTTGATGGACTCATAACTTGTGGTTTTCCATTTAAACCATGTTTACACCATTAGAAACCCTATGCTCCTCTGCCTCTTCTAGAGAGTACGTTTGTTAGAAATATCATTTGAAACCATCACTTATAGGCATATCCCTAGGGAACATAATGTTGTCGCTGAATCATTAGCTAATTACATCCTAGATTGGCATATTTCCCATTCATGACATTGGAATAAAAAATGGTACATTGTAAATAAACATTCAAAGATACATAAAACTCATATAAAATACATTTAGCATTTGAGACATATAAACACCAGGTAAAATTCTGTATATATATATACACGAAAAGTTTACAAAAAATAGGTCCCGAGACCTCATCTGAAGCACATATGATTTCAAGAGAAACTACCATACAAAATCCTAAAGATGTTAGCTTTCAGTACATATCTCATACACTAGTGATGCTCATGGTAGCACATCACTGCTCGAGCTACTCTATGTAGCAGCCTACTGAATTGACCTGGTACTCCCACTATGGATCTCTGATATCTCATCGGGAGGTCATCAATGGCAGTATCTAGGATATCTAAGGTCAACCTCTCCAAGTTTTCCTGTAGCTCCCCAGTGATATCATCACCCTGTGGTACAAAGTGGGCTCCAACTCACCTATCCAATGGAGAAGCTCCTCTAGGTTGTGTTGCTCCAACATTTGCATGAGAATATACAAGTCTCGTCACTTAACATAAAACCTATAAAACATTAAAAAACATAAAAAAATTTCATGCATTTTAGAGTTTCTTGCTTCTTACCGATGTCGCCCCACTGTCCACCAGGTGGGACTGGTAGGTCAGGATCTCTGGTGAAGTCCATACCTGCGTAAGCATAATCCTCAACCATGAGGATCTGATCTTGGAGCCATTTGAAGAATGGGTCACCGAACTTCACCTTTCCCCTACCTGCTCCTATACAAGCCATGATCTGGACCCACCTCAGCATACGCAGGTCCCGCACTCTCAAGCTCCTAAAGACCACCTGAGGTCTCATCTATGGAACCCGCTCGAAGAAGAAGCAGGATAAAATGGAGCCAAAGCGAAACTACTTTAGCTCTCCCTGCTGACACTTAGTCAGCTGATCATTGAATATTGGAAGCATGGCTTTCACCCAGTTGAATACCGTGGGTGCCATGGCCTCTATGGCATATAACATGTGTTCCCTAGAATCCTGGTGCACACCCTGGCTCCTAGCCACCCTTTGCATAGTAAATAGGACAGTCCATAGGGGCCCATCTATCAGTGCTTTGATGGGGATCTTCCTCCCCGATGTCCTTGTCCCTGGAGAACAGTGATGATCTATAAGCTTTTGAGTGGTAATATCCCCTCCAAGGGAACTTGTTAGTGAGATGGGGGCACCCCATCTCGAGAGACCAGACAAGAAGTAGATGTCTTCTACTTCCACTGTAAGAATATGGGCCCCTACCTTAAAGTATTGCTGCACTGGATTCCACATATGCAATATGTACTCTAGTAACCGCTCCTGTGACACCATGCTTTGGGTCCGGAAGAAATTTAGGAGCCCAAAGTCCCGTAATGCAGAAATACTTCCCGCATTTCTCTCATCGAAAGCATCACCAATGTCATGTTGTCTTTCTCTCCATATCACCATGTTTTGAGTAACCAAGACCTACCAAAAACAATCATAGCATGCATTAGAATCATCTCTAATCATTAAAAATCAAAAGAATGACTTATTATTTCTCATGCTAATAGTTTAAAATCTCCACGGCCGGCACCGCCTGTGCACCATTGGAAACAGGTCGTGGCACCGCCTATCAAGTATGTTATAGGTGTGGTTCTGAGGAGGTACCACATATCTCGCAAGGGGTATGCGCAGTGCCCGCTTTTAAGGTTTTAGGGCTTGCCATATGAGCCCAAAACCCCATCAAAACTCAAAATAAATGCTATGAAATGAAAGAGTAGGGTTTTAGCTGTTACCTGCAACTGCTAGTGCTCAAAACGGATGGTGGGAACCCCCGGTATCAGCTGCTGAAGATATGGCTAAGAAAGTGCTCCAAATGCTCTCCGCTATGGATAAATAGTGAAATGATTTGATTTTTTATTATTTACATGACTTATATAGGAATTTTTGGGTCTGATATACCATAGTTTTGATATAAAATCATATTTTAGTCAAAATTTATCTGTCATAATCCCTTAATGCTAGTTATAAATGCATTTAACACGTGTTTATGAGTCAATTGCAGGATAAGAGAACTATAGAAAGAAGTTTTGGAAGTTTTTTTATGGCTTTTTTGCACTTTCATAAAACATAAAAGGTCGATGAGCGTTTATTACGACGCTTTGGTCATGCTCTTTAAACCTAGTATCAAAGGTCGAAGTCCATTTCAGTCGAAGTCCATTTCAGTTTCTTTCCAGGCTCGTAAAAAATTGACATTGTGTAAAGAAGCGTCATAGAGTCTTATTTTCACCTCCTTTTCAGGCTCCTTAAACATGAAAAGATCGTCGAGTCCATTTGCAATTCTTTCTAGGCTCGTAAAAAGTGACATTGTGTAAAGCAACCTCATGGAGTTCTCTTTAAACTCTTTTCAGGCTCCCTAAATATGAAAATATAATCAAGCGATATTGTCTTCTTCACGCTCATTAAAGTATTTGAAGAGTCATCCGTCCAATGGTAGGTTATCTCTTTTTCATTTTGGATAGGACTATTTATGAAAAAGGAACACTCCAGCCAATCATGACTGGAAGAGTTCCCTAAGGTATGGTTTTATACTTTTTCGGGCCTTAGGGACTAAATCATATGAAAAAGGACCCCTGTGGAGTCTTCTTCCGTATTCATTCAGACTCTCTAAACGTGAACGATACTGAGTTTTATTTCAGTGGACTTTTTAAATTAAACATTGAGAGACCCATTTTGGGGATGAACCCCTCCTCTCTTAGGTTCATAAAACATATGATCCTGGACTTATCTTTCGATAAGCTATATCAAGTGTTTGTCACCCTCTTTGAACTCGTAAAACCGAAAAGAGGCACTCATCAACCATGATGGGGGAAATGGGAAGGGAATCATTTTTCAAATAATGGTAGTTATTTGTTGTTACCTTTGAACATGGCACTCGTCTATACATCATGTCAGTCAATTGGGTATTCAGTTGATCTCTGCGACAATCCACTTTCATGACTCATGTCACTCCTTTGATTCTTTCAGAAGAATGCATTTCCCACTATCGCATTGTGTGTTTTCCCCATTCAGTCATACTGCCAAGTCTTTTTGTCCTGCTGCCTGATGTTCAAAGGGAATTTGAAGAATTTTTATCTCTGCAATCAACATAGTATTTTTTGTCAGTATTTTTGAGTCATTCTTATGGTTACTACATTCAAATCATTCCAGAACTATGTTTTGAGTTTCGTGTCATCGTTGTGGGACTCATCATGGCCCTCCTTCGACAAGACTTTTCCCATAGACATTAACTCATTATCTGGGAAATAGTCTTAGAAACAATATTTGGTACCTTGAGATCTGTATGCCTTAATGATAGATTCTCTCTCTCTCGACATAGGTTCACATCATTGACCTTTGATCTATAGAATCGACTAGGTGTTCAACATCAGCACATCTATTCGCCCTCAGTATATTGTACTAGAGTACCTTGGGAATCATTGACAATAATGGTGATCTCCCTCGCACTTGTTAACGGTTCACATCATTGACCGGTAATCAGGTGTTTTCTACCATGTTCGACTTTATATCATTGTAATCACATTGATAGAATCATACTTTTGTATATCTAGCAGGGATCCAGATTTGTATGGTTGTGTCTATGCTCAAATTTGCGTCTCTATGACATAGATCTAGATTGTATGTCTGTTATCTATGTCCAAGTTTGAGTCCTATATCACATGGATCTATGTTGTATTCTAGTAGCGATGCTTTTTTATTCCTCTCATGGATCTGCCTTGTACTGGTTTGTAGCCATGAGTTGGTTACTTGTGTCTATGAGTCAACATAATGATGTACTATAGATGCCTACTTGACAACATGCTCTGATCGAGCCGACATTTTCACTTCATAGCAACGACTTGTTCTCTCAAAGCTCTCATTTATCATATCCCTCTTAGACTCATGCTTTGGGGGGCATCCTGTTATACCAAAATCCTATCATCATCATGTGATAAGACCTTTGACATACCTACTTGCTGTTAATCCCAGCACTTGGAGTGGAAATCCATGCTGTCTATAAATTCTACATAAAAATGCTCAGCAACTCACTTTCCCTGTTAGCCATGAGTGGTTCCTTGCTTGCATCACCTTTCTGCTCTTTACCATAAGTGGTCCCACTGCCTGTTGCCCTTGTTCCATAAGCGGTTCTTACCTGAACCGCTCTGTCATAAGAGGAGAAACGCGGTACCCTGGGTAAAAGGGTAAAAATAGAAGATTCTCGAGGCTTCCAGGTCATGAGCCTCGTGTCCTCCCTTATCCTTATTATAGTGGGTCAGTTGAGCTCGAGATCCCCCATCCTAGGATCTTAGAGGCCACCTCATCCATAAATATCTCAACCATTCCTATCCATTGAGCCTTATAAATACAAGCTCATGTCCATGGTTGAGGGGGGAACTCTTAAGGTATTGTTATGCTGTTGGATTGGTCACTTGGCCCAAGCCATTGGAGAGAATAGAGATCAAAGTTGGAGCTTATGGGGATGAATGTTTTGGTTTCATGGAGATGCATGTCAACACTAAGGCTTAATTGGTTGTAAACTTCTCCACTTTTATCTTAATGCAAAGCTGATTTCCGTCCCACATTACTATCATTGTTTGATTTCACATGTATATGTCGTTAGATTCCTTACTCACTAACATGGATTAGTAGATTATATTCTGGTATCTTTGATGTGTTTGCATGTTTGAGCTGATTGTAGGCACACAAGGTTACTATCGAAGCATCACATTCCAGGTATCTATGGCGTCCAGGGAGGGTCTTCAACCTTTGTCTTCATTTGTTTTGGATCTGAACCATTTAGACCAGTGGAACACCTTACTGTTTGTAGAAGGTGAGATATTCCTGATAACACTTGTGCTACAAATCCTTCCCTGTATCCCACGATGTTTCCATCTACTGCATGATGGAACTATGGACTTCCCTTCAGGTCTTGATACTGCATCCTAGACATCATTCTTCATTTTGGATTATTAGAGTGAATCTTGAACTATCATCACTTTTTCCTCGGAACAAGTCTCATCCTTCTTTTCTTGTAGGCGATTGTATGCGATCTTTCCTACAAGTCAAATGCACCAACTGTACGATTAGAAGCATTTCATAATGCATATTCATAATGGGAAATTATTATGCATAAAGATATAATCATGCAACTATTTTAGTGAATACAACATTCATCCATATCTCACGGAAAATTTCTAGATGCCTTGCATCTCTACCAGGACAACATTGATATTGTGCACTAATCCAATATGTCAGCAATGAGGTTTCATTCTAGATAAGTAGAAATGGAGAGTTCTATAGAACCACGAGCTACTTACCCATCACATGCATATTAGTAGTATACTGTCATTAATGCAAACATTCTATCATGCATAACACATCTGTTATACCAAAATATTGTCACCATCATGTGATAAGACATTTGACATACCTAGTTGCCCTGAATCCTAGCTCTTGTAGTTGAAACTCATGCTAATTATCAATCTTCCATGAAAATTCTCAGCACCGTGCTTGCCTCTTTGTCCAGGAGCGGTACCTTGTTTGTACCACCTATCCCTTGTTGTCCACAAGTAGTGCCACCGTTTATGGCCCTTAGTCCATAAGTGTTTCTTACCAGAACCACTCTGTCATTGAAGGATAAACACGGTACCCTAGGTGAAAAGGGAAAAACAAAAGTTTTTCAAAACTTCTAGATGATAAGCCTCGTGTCCTCCCTTATCCCTACCATTGTGAGTCAATTGAGCTCGAGATCCCTCATCCTAGGATCTTAGAGGCCACCTCATCCACTAATCTCTCAACCTACCCTGGCCATTGAGACTTATAAATACAAGCTCATATCCATGGTTCAGGGGAGAACTCTTAAAGTATTGTTATGTTGTTGGATTGATCACTTGGCCCAAGACCATTTGGAGAGCATAAAGAGCTAGAGTCAGAGCTTATGGGGATGAGAATGTTTGGTTTCATGGATATGCATGTCAACACTAAGGCTTGGTTGTAAACTTCTTCATATTTATATATTAATGTAAGTTGATTTCTATCCCACATATATTGTTGTTGTTTGATTTCACATGTATGTTGTTAGATTCCTTAATCACTAAGATGGATCAGTAGATTATATTCTAGCAGTTTCAATGTGTTTGCATGTTGAAGCTTATTGAAGGTACATAGGGTAACTATTGAGGCATTACATTCCAGGTATTTACGACGTCTAGGGAGAGTCTTCAACCTTTGTCCTCTATTTGTTCTAGATTTGAACGATTTAGACCAGTGGAACACCTTGCTGTCTGCAGGGGGTGAAATATTTCAGCTAACAAATCTAGCGACTCCACTGGGGAATAGATATATGTATCAGTTGTTTTGATCTTCCTTAGTTCTATAACTCTTTTCCGAATCCAGGCTCCTTCTCCAACTCTCTTCAGTCAAATCTACTTTCTGACTTAATATTTTTTGGTTTGAAACTTCCTGATCTATTTAGATCTGATTCATCTTGACCTTTTATTCTATGTTTTCATACTCAATGTAGCAGTATTTACCTTGATCTAGTCTTTTTCTAACTTGATCCATCATTCTACTTGTGTTTTTTTCATCTACAGGGAACCGTGCCTATGCAGTGTACGAGGAGCGGTGCCACCACCTGTAACCCATTGGTGAGTAGCAGTGCTGGGATAGAACCACCATGTCAACACCAGAGAAGCCTGGTGCCAGGTAGGAACCATTCTAAGACCATTTTTCTCATTTTTTTGTAAAAATTTGAGTTGTATTGCTTTCAGTTCTTGCACTGTCAGACTCTGTGTGACGGAATCTTATGCTTGTGGCTTGAAATTTTATGGTTTAATATTGGTTTGATTAGGAAATTCAAAGGCTAGGTTATTCTTTTTGAGTGTTCATCCACTTCTATGCTTGTTGGTTGTGTCTGTGAAATGATTTCTTTTTTTTTAAAAAGCTTAGGGTGATAGTAAGATCTCCTTTTGTTTCTGTTGTATAGACTAAAAGAAGAACACTAGATTAGCTTCTAGGTTTCATTTATTTTTTGCATAGTAAACTTCTTTTTCCTTCCTTCAAAAAAGAAATTTTTTGACTGAGGCTAGGATATCATCATTGAGCGTTGGACATTGGTTTTCTGATTGGCTTCACAAGCTTTCAAGCTCTTCATGTTCTTTCATCTCTTATGCATTTAGAACTATCTCAATCAAAATAAAAAATATGGTAGTTTTAAGTTAGATTTGCTTATGTGTTGAGAAAATTGAAAAACTAGAGTGCATTTGCATATAGGTGTGCTTTTTTATTTTTGTTAGAATAATCAACCCATAGTTAGCTACCTTAGACATTAATTAATCCATTTTTTTTTCTTATTTGGCTAGTTTCCATATTCCGCCTTATGCAAGTTATCCTCCACACATCCATAGTGGTCAAAATTGCTAAATTTGAGTCATGGAGCACTTCAGAAACCACTTGGAATAAAAAATGCGTTATTCCTGGCCTCCCTAGTGCATGTCTGCTTTTTCTGCTTTATTGCCTGCTTTTTCTGAGTTTTAAGGCAATTGGGAAAGTTTGACTAGGTGAAGTTAACTTGTTTTTTGTCCTCATCATCCTCCACTCTTTTCTCCTATGAAAAGCATGTATGAGTTGTCCTCCCACCATCTATTATCTTTCTTAATTGATTTTTTCAATTCGTGAGCTCCTAGATAGATTTGGAAACTGCTTTATGCACCTATGGGGGATTTGCTTAGATTTAGTAAGCCTGCTTTTGACCAAATTCGAATGGAATCCTTATGAATTCGAATATATAATGTAATTATTTATTGTGGTAGCCTATGAATTCATAGGGTTGGCTATTGTACACTTATTCAATACATATTAGTGTTATGCTCCATATTCAGTCTCCTTTGTGAGTAATTTGCATGTGTAATTGGCAATTGTTGTGAGTGTAATTGTTATAAAACTTGGGTTCAATTTCCACATGGTATCAGAGCCTTTGTACATCAATTTTTCTCCCTCCAATTTGTATTTCAGGTTTGACATCATTGACTGGGAGCATTCTGCTGACTGAAGGGACAATTTCTGAGCCATGGATCAATCTGAGAAGATCATCTTGACTCCATTTAACTTATTTGAATGGAAAGTAGATATGGAGATACTGTTGAGAGTGAAAGGCCTCTATAGAGTGACTATGGAAAGAGAAGCAGAGCCCAATGCAACTACAAAGAAGATAAAATGGCACAAGAGGAGGGATGAGGCCTATGGTCTCATGTGTCTGAGCATATCCAGAGAACTCCTTTTCCATCTTGATGGATTAACATCACAAAATGAAGTATGGGAGAAGCTTGTTGATATTTTTGGTAAGATAGATGAGATGAGGGGACATCAAATTGAAAATGAATTGATCTCCCTAAGTCCCAATAGCTTTGAATCCCTGCAACTCTATTTTTCCAAGTTCAAAGCACTTGTTTTGCAGCTTAAACAATGTGGGATCAAAAATAAGGATGAAAAACTGGTTTTGTCCATACTCTCAAAGCTTTCCCCTAACTATTTAGTGTTTGTGTCGACCTTCTATGCCACAAAGTTGACAGCTCGATCCTAGAAAATGCCTAGCCTTGCAGATTTCATGGAATCTCTCACACAAGAACAAGATAAACTGGTGATGATGGGCACCATCAAACCATCCAAAGACCAAGCTCTGGTTGCTGGAGATTCGAGGGTGGATTCAAAAAGAAAGAATAAAGCTAAAAATCCACCTGAGCAAAAGAGAGACAAGAATAAGCCTCCAGAGGATCCTCAAGGTTCCAAGAAGAACTCCCAGAAGAAGAAGAACAAAGGAGAAATGAGCAAGTGCGCATACTACAGTAAGGGAAATCACTCTAAAAGCACCTGCATGAAGAAGCTAATTGACATGATGACCCAACTGCTGGAGAAGAATGGCATCTCCCTTCCAGACAACTCAAAGGAGAGGGAAGGAGGATCAAATTCAGAAGACAAAGAGAGAGTTCATGCATTGGTTGCTGGCACATCAAGGTCAACTAGCTTCATCATTGATTCTGGAGCTTCAAGACATACGATTTCGACCAAGGAGGAATTCACCTCACTTGACATGTCGAAAGGTCCACTAATAGTACTGGGAGATGACTCTTTCACTGAAAGTTTGGGCAAAGGGAGGATTGATCTTGACCATGGTAAGTTCAGTAATGTATTGTATGTTCCAGGTCTTGCGTCTAACCTCTTATCAGTGTATCAGATGACCCACACAGGGTCTCCAAAGAAGGTCATATTCTCCCCTGATGAAGTTGAGATCACAGAGATATCAAGTGGTAAAGTCATTGCAAAAGGAGTTGCAAATCACACTTCGAAGGTATACATGTTCTCACACTTCCTACCCTACTCAAACCCCTCTTCTCTTCTGATTCATGCTAATGAGGCAAGCAATATTTGGCATGAAATATTTGGCCACCTCAATTACAAGTATATTTCTGATCTTAGTGAAAAATAAATGGTCATAGGGTTACCAAAGATTAAGTTTTCCAAAGGAGTCTGTCAAGGTTGCATCTTAGGAAAACATCCAGAGCGTAAATTTGAGAGAGCTAGTCATGAAAGAACCTCTGCACCTCTTGAGTTGATCCACAGTGATGTTTCTGGCCCATTTCCTCATATGTCAATGAGTCATGCCAAATATGCATTGACATTCATAGATGAATTTTCCAGGTATTGCTAGGTTTACTTCCTGAAACACAAGTCTAAAGTTTTTGGCCTCTTCAAAGTCTTTAAGGCTTTGGTTGAAAACTAGTTTGGGAGGAAACTCAAGGTCCTCAAATCTGAAAATGGTGTTGAGTATGTCAATTCTGAGTTCATTCAATATTGTTCAGATGTAGGTATTCAGATGCAGCATTCCATCCCTTACACACCATAGCAAAATGGTGTTGCTGAGAGGAAGAATAGATCACTGAAAGAGATGGCAACATGCATGATGGAGGCTAAGAATTTGCCACCAAAATTTTGGGCCGAAGCTATACAATGTGCAGCCTATATCCAGAATAGGGTTCCTCATAAACAGCTTTATGGTATGACTCCTTTCGAAGCATGGAGTGGGCACAAGCCAGATGTGACCCATTTCAGGATTTTTGGCTCAAGGGCTTGGGCTAGAATTCCAACAGAAAAGAGGAAGGCTTTGCAGCCCCAAAGCCAAGAGTGTCTATTCATTGCGTAATATAAAGATTCAAAAGGTTACAAGCTGATAAATTTGAGCACAAACAAATCCTTCCTTGAACGCTGTGTTTAGTTTCACGAAGAACCCCTAGTAGCAGTGGAAGTTGGAGAATCCTCTTCACCACCAGAACCTATGAATGTAAGTGAAGAGATAGTTGGACATGATGATTCTGATATGTCTGATAATTATTATTTAATTTCAGATCCTAACAGTCCTACAAGACCAAAATGGGCAGCCAAGACCATTCATGCAGCTGGAGAACTAGCTGGAAATCCTAATGATCCTAGGAGGACTAGATCTCAGTTTGAGAGTGCTCTGTGCATGAAAGATCCTATGTTTGTAGAGAAATGATATCTGATGGTTGAATCAGACTCAAAAACATATGAAGATGAAGCAAATTATCCAATATGGAAAAAATCCATGGAAGAAGAGTTCAGCTCACTCCAGAAGAGCAACACTTGGGAGCTGGTTGATCTTCCCCCAGGGAGGAAGCTATTTCGGTGTAAGTTGGCGTACAATTTTTTTTTTTCTGCTGATGGTTCACCTATAAAGTACAAGGCCATATTGGTAGCCAAGGGATACTCACAAGTACATGTCATAGAATACAATGAGTCCTTTGCACCAGTGGCAAGGATGGACTCCATCAGGCTAGCCTTAGCCATTGCAGCTTCAAAGCAGTTGGAGGTATATGACATGGATGTGAAGTGTGATTTCCTGAATGGAGATATCCATAAAGATATTTACATGCAGTAGCCCCAAGTATTTTCTACTAACCCATCTCATGTGTGCAGGCTAAAGAAGTCATTGTATGGTATGCCAAGATTGATGGCTTTCTGCTATCACTGAATTTTGTTCGATAGAAGTCAGATCCAAATGTCTATTTGAAGCTGATTCATGGTTCATTAATGATAATTTTTTTGTATGTTGATGACCTTCTCATTACAGGAAGCTCAAAGGATGAAATTGCTTCCTTGAAGGATGCAATGAACCATGCCTTCTCAATGACTGATTTGGGCTTATTGAGCCAATTCTTGGGGCTCGATATTGCTCAAACCAAAGAAGGAATCAAAGTACATCAGTCCAAGTATGCCTCGGATTTGCTGAAAAAATTCAATATGAAGGATTGCAAGCCAAGAAAGACTCCTTTCCTTTCAAGAGTTAAGCTTGAAGAAGCTAATTCTTCACCTATGGTAAACAATACACTGTATAGGCAATTGATTGGATGCTTGTTGTATCTTACACATACTCAACCTGATATTTCTTATGTAGTAAGTGTGGCTTCAAGATACATGTATCAACCTCATGATATCCATTGGAGAGCATCCAAAAGGATCCTTAACTTTGTTCAGGGAACAAGGACTCATGGGATCTTCTACAAAGCTAAATCTGATCTTGATTTGATTGGGTTTACTGACAGTGATTGGGTAGCTGATAGCATAGATCTAAAGTAAAAATATGTGTTCATGCTTTCTCAAGGGCCAATAAGTTGGTCAAGCAAGAAATAGAGTGCCATTGCACTCTCATCTATAGAAACAGAGTACAGAGGAGTTGTAAATGCAACAACTCAATGTTTATGGTTGCAGGGGTTACTTGGAGAGTGTGGCTTCGAATCAGAATACTCAACTACTATATATTGTGATAACTAGAGTACCATTCGAATCTATAATGATCCATTTTAGAAGCAGAGAACCAAACACATTGAGATCCATATGCACTACATTAGACAGCTTGTGCATGATGGCACCATTCACCTACTCTTCTGTTCATCTTCAGAACAAGTAGCAGATATCTTCACCAAAGTTTTTTGTGAGAATACATTCAGCAATCTCAAATCATTGCTGGGGATTGTTGATCATGCTGTGAAGCATGAGTGATGAAAATATTTCCAAATTTTGTTTTACTATCCATGTTTAAGGGAGGATTTTTCCCACTGGGTTTTTGCCTCTTTTCTTGGTTAAATGGACATGCAGTATGTAAAGGGTGACTAAGCCTTGTTGCTAGGCCCTATAATTTTCCTATATTTTACTCATAAGTTAGGATTAAGGGGGGGGTGTTAGAATAATCAACCCATAGTTAGCTACCTTAGACATTAATTAATCCAATTTTTGTCTTATTTGCCTAGTTTCCATATTCCACCTTATGCAAGTTGTCCTCCACACATCTATAGTGGTAAAAATTGCTAAATTTGAGTCATGGAGCACTTGGGAAACAACTTGGAATCAAATCTACTTTATTCGTGGCCTCTCTAGCGCATGTCTACTTTTTCTGAGTTTTAAGGCAATTGGGAAAGTTTGACTAGGTGAAGTTAACTTGTTTTTTGTTCTCATCATCCTCCAATATTTTCTCCTATGAAAAGCATGTATGAGTTGTCCTTCCACCATCTATTATCTTTCCTAATTTATTTTTCAAATTCGCGAGATCCTAGACAGATTTGGAAACTACTTTATGCACCTATGGGGGATTTGCTTAGATTTAGTGATCCTGCTTTTGACCAAATTTGAATGGCATCCTTATGCATTCGAATCTCTCATGTAATTATTTATTGTGGCAGCCTATGAGTTCACAGGGTTGGCTATTGTACACTTATTCAATACAGATTAGTGTTCTGCTCCATATTCAGTCTCCTTTGTGAGTAATTTGCATGTGTAATTGGAAATTGTTGTGAGTATAATTGTTCTAACACCTGGGTTCAATTTCCACACTTTTAGGAAAAGAGATTCTTCCCCTTCTCATTGATTTCAAAAAAGAGAAATCAGTTTGGAAAATTATTGCTTGTCTTTGATTTGGTGTTCATGACTATTGTTTGGAAATATTTTTGGTTTTGAAACAAAAAGAAAATACTCTCTTTCCCTCCCGTAAGTAGGCATACTGAACGGTAAAGTGAAATATTTTGCATGAGCATACTACATGGTTTTACTTTTCTATCAAAACATCATGCATTCACCTAACCGTCGACTTTAAAATTAACGGTATTTATAGGTTAAAATTTATGTAGCAATTGGAGTGATAGGTTAGAGACGTGTTCGAGCGTCGTTAAGCGTAGGAGCTATCGTTATTTGTTAGCATTACATTATGGGACTCGCACGGTTATTTCACGTACCATAACTATATTGAATAGCCTTTCACGTACCGTTGAGGTATATAGAAAGGTACTTCACATACTTGATTGTATATCGGAAGGCCCCTTGTGTATGATTATGCATTAGACAGCACTACTACCGATTCGAGCTCCCACGTACCTTGAGTATATCAGGAGACCCCACTAGGATACCTTACCTATCTAAGAAAATCCCTTTGGTCATCTTGCTTGGAGCCATACACCGAAAACAACATTCAGGGAGATTGCTATGCATGTACCCTCGAGGTATATCATGAGTGGCACCTTCTTGACAATCCTGGTGAGAGACCTAACTTTTTGAACTCCTATCATTTTTAGTCTGCTTGTTTTGACCTATAGCTTGTGTAGGGAAATGTTTTGGTGTGTTTTCCAGATTTTCAGACCCTAGTTTAGATAGGAACTGTACAAACTGGCTGAGTTAAGACAGTCAAGAAGAGTACGGGGCTTGCCACCCAATTTTATTCTTGGTTCAGGAGAAAATCCAATGGAAGCTATAGACCAAGGAGCTGCTACCACCTCTCAAGTGGGATATAATGTGGTTGCAGAAAGTGGAGTACCATATTCTTCACAGTCACCTCCCTTGGTCCAACAACCTTCTCAGGGAAATACCTCGTTCCATTCTCCCACAGAAGGTCATGTTGATGATACAACCCATCTGGATTTTGGTCCCAATTCTCCATTTTGGTATACCTATATAGGACAGGAGATTGCCTCATTTGGCACCCGTTTAAATTCTTTTGAAGATGAAGAAGAATGTAGGAAACACCGTGCTGCCATTCTCCATGCACAGGAGATTGATAAGAAAATAGATGAAATATTAGGCGCATCACCATCACGTTCCACATCTGTTCCTGTGGGATATCATTCACTTGCTAATTCTATGAGACCCATTGAATCGTTTAGAGATCATGCAGTAACCCCATACAACCCAGGTCAAATTACCACCCCTATCACCTCTCATGTTATGTTTGTTCCTAATCCTCCTAGGACTTCTGCACCTGGGGCCCAACCTTCAATTCTCATTTCATCAGTACCTTCTAGTGACGCGGGGGAACCGCCGACACGACCTATGTTATCTGGCACCAGAATTGTACCTAGTCAAGGGCAGACCTCTAACATAGAACCATCTATAGTTTTTGTCCCACCCACCCATACTAACGTGGTGAATCCCCCATCTAGTTCAGGTCATCCCTTAGGGGCATAACCTGTAATTGTTTAGTCTTCTGGAGGCTATGGTTATAAAATACCTATAGGTAATCATCCACTCAATCCTACAGGAATGCCTTATGCTATAATTCCATACCCTAGTAACACTTTTACGCCATGGGTGCAACGCAATTGGTCTTATATGCCAACTATGGGGGGGATACCTATACATACTATGGGAGGTGCCAGAGGACCACCTTATGGAGGTCCTCCCCCTAGGGGACCTAATGGTCCTGGAGGATCAACCAACTTTCCTCCTTATGGTCCTAGTGGTCCTAGTGGTCTTGGGGGGCCTGGTGGCTTTCCTCCTTATGGATCTAGAGGGTCTGGTGGCCCTCTGCCTATTGGTTTCGGAGGCTCTGGAGGTTTACCTCCTGGTGGCTGTGGAGGGTCTAGTGGTCCACCTCCTAGTGGTATTGGTGGTACTCATGGTCTTGGTGGTCCTAGTGGTCCCGGTGGCCCTGGTGGTCATCCTCCTAGAGGCCCTAGCGGTCCTACTGGTCCTGATCTTGAAAATCAACCCGCTATGGGAATATTTTCCGTTAGTTCTTTGTCATAGCAACCTATTTTTCAGTCGACTTATGATCCTGCTGGTAATTATATGCCATATCAATATTACCAATATGTGCAACCCAATCGACAGTTACCCTTCCTAGTAACTTTGGACTTGCCTGATTTGTCCAAGTTGATTATTGACCCCATTCAACACAATCCCTCATGGCCTCTCATTCTGGTAAAGTTACCATCAGATATCCCAAAATTCGATGGGAATCAAGGAGACGTTTTGAAGAACCATGTTATGACATTCCATTTGTGTTTTTCTTCAAATTCCCTCACGGATGACTCTATCAGGTTACGAATCTTTCAGCGAACTTTGACCGGTACAGCCATGAAGTGGTACATTGAACTCCCACAACATTCGTTTGTGTATTTTGGCTCGTTTGCAACCGTGTTTCTTACACACTTTCAGCTCCCTATTTTTTATAAAATGGGAACTAATCTTTTATCCTCTCTACCATAGAACACCTCCACCCACATTTCCGATCATATTCATGAGTGGAGAAGGCGGAGAAGGATTATTAAGGCAGCTATTCCGGATCAGTTACTATTTGATTGGTTCACCAAATCCTTGTTTCCTCCTATTTCTTGCGATGTGGCTATAGGAGGTGGTGTTACCGAAGAGCACACTATTAGTCGGGTTTAGTACCTAGACTTCATCTATTCCCAATCTGGAACACTTTATGACCTGATTCTTCAAGCTCCTTGCCCCAGCACTTATCCTGCCAAGCCACTAGCAGAAGTACCTGTTGATGGGATTGTTGGTTCAATCCAGTCCCCATCAGCAGCGAAACCTAACAAAAAACCCTAGACTACCCCCCCTACTCTTTCGAATCCTAAATTTTCCATTGAGGTCAACTCTATTCAAAGTACTCAAACCTCGGGAAATAATAAAAAGAAAGGTAAAAAATAGAAATAAAAAGCCTAGAAACCAAGAGGAGATTCCAAGACGAACCAACAGTGATAAAGACAAGGGGAAAAGGAAGGCAAATTATCCCTGCCTGCTATGCAGTGGTGACCACTTTTCAAAGGAGTGTCCTCGTCGAGACGAAATATCCTAGTTTTTGAAGTCCAATCCCGCACCTGTAGTACTTACAGATCCTTTTCCCTCTCAACAACAACTAATAGACCACATTTATAATCAGGGTAACTCTATTTCATCAGAGGAAATTTGTATGATGTCATCAGATACCATCAATCTGCAAACTCGATTTCAAAATTATGACAAACCCGTAGAAAAGAAAGAAGATCATTCTTCTTCAGGGAAATATCCCTCTACTAGTTCTCCTGAATCCTCGTCTACTGTCCCCTTATCTATCAAGAAGCCTACTCTCGACATGATTTCACGCCCAAATAAGAGTACTCTTCAAAAGGCTATCTTTAATCCCAATGCCCAATATGCTCATTTTTATAATGTGGTTGAAAATCTCACTCAGGCACCTTGTGCAATGTCTACCTTAGAGGTACTCTGAAGTTTCCCTAGATAGCGTAAAAACTTGTTGATAGCATTAGGAGCTTTAGACTTGGATAATACTAACTTGATTCATTTCGATGTTGAGAACTATAAGCCTAGATTACCGCATAAACTTGATTTTCAGATCATTATGAAATTAGTGGGCAATAAATTTTTTCGAATGGTACTGGATGAAGGAGCTTCAACCTCGATTTTGTCTCTAACTTGATGGAAGGCTCTCGGATCTCCCGAGCTTGTCACATCACCTACGAACCTCAAGGCCTTTAACAGACAAGGTTTCCAACCCCATGGTCTCATATGATCCCTAGCGGTCGAGCTGTGGGGAAAAACCGTTTCCATCCAAGTAGAAGTGGTAGATTCCCCTTTACATTACAACCTTCTTCTAGGAAGGAATTGGTTCTATGCCATGACTATTGTTTCCTCAATAGTATTCCGAACATTCCAATTTCCACATCTAGGGAGAATTGTTACGATTGATTAGCTTGATTTCTGTACGTCAGATGTTACTACCTTTACAACTAACAACATCCCCATGTTAGGCCATTCCCCTCCTCCTTACCAGCTGATTGGGGTAGGCATGTTGAAGGATTCATCCCTTATGGGGATTTTTCCATCCACTCCTCCTAGCATGGATACTGTGACAGTCCATATGATCACCTCATTTGATTATGAGCCTAAGGGTAAACATGTTGTTGATTCCACCTCGTTTATTCCACACAAATCTATGTATGACACCATTCAAACCTCTTTCGATGATCACACATATGACCTTCATCTCGTGGCTTTGGATCCTTACCATTTACCGTACTGGTTATAAGCTTCTCTTCCCCTTCTAGATTATCTCTCTAAGACTTTTCCTTCCGATGAGTCCATTATGGAGATCATGAATATGTATGAACCAATTTGGGAGGATCACCATCGTAGATCCATGTTCCTCCCCAACACCAGTTTGGTTAGCCATGATTTTGCATCCTTGTTTCCTACTGATATTTTCAACATTCCCCAAAGTCCTATATTGTTGCAAGATACAGATTCTGAAGGAAAACTTGACAACATTACTCAGACTAACCCGATTGACATATAAGCTAAGCCTGGTACTATCGAGCATGTTCATGTTGGGCAGAACTGCTCGGTAGATGAATTTGAAGCATATAAGGCACTTTTTCAGGAATTATGTGATATTTTTTCCTTGTCCTATGAAGAGATGCCAGGGATTGAACCATTCATTGTGGTCCATGAGATTAAAACCTATCCCACAGCTAAACCTGTCAGGAATAAATTTAGGAAAGTCCATCCTCGAAAGGCCACAACTATTAAAGCTGAAATTGAGAAAATTCTCAAAGCTAGGTTTATTTATCCTGTACCCCTGACAGAATGGGTATCGGACATTATCCATGTCATAAAGCAGGGCACCACTAGAGTCTGCATCGTTTTTAGGGATTTGAATAAACCTTTTCCTAAGGACAACTTTTCTACTCCGCACATTGATAAGATTATCAACAACTATGCTGGAAGTGTCATCTTTTCATTCATGGATGGCTTCTCGGGCTATAATCAGATTGAGATATTACCCATCGATCAGCATAAGACGGCATTCACCTGCCCATGGGGAGCCTTTGCATATAAGAAGTTACCTTTTGGCTTGAAAAATGCTGGAGCGATGTTCCAGTGTGCAATTTCCTCTGCGTTTCATGATATTAAACATATTGTTGAACCATACCTTGATGACCTCCCTGCTCATTCACAGCGATTGGAGGACCACCCTAGTCATCTCAGGGACATATTCCTAAGATGTCGTAATTATAATATATGGATCAATCTACATAAATGTGTTTTCTACGTTGAGATAGGACATCTGCTAGGCTTTGTGGTATCCAAAGATGGTGTTACCACCTAAGTTGTACTTAGTAGTTTCTTATCAAGTGAGCCCGGTGAAATGGACAAGGATAACTTGTTCGGACTTCAGAGAACCTTCAGTCTTGCTTCTGGGAAGCCTTGTTGTACTATATCACATGTTCATACCCCATGGGGGAATTGTAATAAATGTTCTAGCATGATAGTGTCTGTAAAAGACTCGGTCTCTTAGACTTTATTTGTCAATGCGATCAGCCCAGGGTGTTTTCTCCGTTGGTTATTATTGGTTGTTGAATAAACGACTGATAATTTCTCAGTTTTTCACTCCATACCTCCAAAGTTGGGGTGGTCAACTTGGCATTTAGGCATATTGAGGTTATTAGAGTCTATGTGTCAATGTATAAACATTCTAGACATCATGGTCGAGTCAGATGAACATGTCTAAGTCCCCCTAGGTTTTTTCAATTTTTCAATTTTTTATTTTTTTAGTGTTTTTTTATTAAAATTTATTTTTTCCAAAACTTAGGCTATTTTTTAATAGTTTAATTGGAAAATTTGATTTTGTAATAAAAGTGGGCCAAATAATCAGTTTCAGTCATGTAGGTGCTCATTTTCAAGCTAAGAGGACCATGTAAACCCATGGACCCACTATTTCCTAGTTTTGAGTGATTTTCCATCACTTAGGTCAGAAAGCCCCAAAAATCAATTATTGATTATTTTAATTAATAAATTGATGAATAATGGAGCAAGTCCAAAATCATAGATCAGTGGATTCTCAGCTAATTTGATTGAAATCAGTCAGATCTGAAGCAGATTGACTGGATCTGACAAATCCTGGACTGAAGGAGGTGATCAAATTAGATCCAGAGTTGATCTTCAACATCCTTTATGGGGAATTTTTCCCTCCCTCTCTCCTCCACACATTTTTGGATCATCTAGATGATTTTTGGTGGATGTTTCAGTCAACAGGTTGACGTGTCAGTCAGATCAGCCCCCCGATTGATAGTTGCACCCAGTGAGACTCAGATCTAGCTCAGCCAGACACAGATCAGGCATTGATGGACTCTCCTTCAGCTGATTTGATGTGTCTCCTTGGTATTTGTGCCCCCCTTGGGCTGGGTGTCTGGTATTTTGTATATATCTAGGCACAGCCTCCTCTTCCAGGAGTTAGAACTGGGATTGAGCTACTGCTGCTATTGTACTACTGTAATTATTCATTTGAAATAAAGAAAATATTTGGAGGCTAGACAGTGTTGTGCCATTACATGTGTGGATGATTATTGCCATTATTTTACTGAGGTAACCTGTATCTGTATTCATTTTTTGCTAATTGCTTGTAGATCCGTTGTTAAGATTGATAATAGGCTTATTATAATATTGATAGGAAATGTTCTTTTCAATAAGTTTAATGACCATCTCCTTCCTTTGATGCATGTTTATAGATCTAGATTCAACATGTCCTATAAGCTTATATGCATGTTATTTTGAATCTCTGTGTATGTACTAATCGGATCTCACAAGTTTCTTGGCAAGTTCTTTGATTTCAGCTGAGCCACTGGTTCCTACATTGGAGAGGATGCTGATCTAGTTTTCTTCTTCACTCTCTTCAAAACCTTCCAAAGGCATAGTCCTTCGACATTCCACCTGAAAGCTCCACTGTGGATCTTCAAGGAAACTGGCATTTCTCTCATCCTGTTCCTCCCTCAAAATCAACATTTTTACCCGGTTACTTTGTTCATAGATTTGATTGTGCTTGGATATATCATATTAAAATTAATTCCAACATAGATCTATCTTATCAAATTCCATAGTATATATCTTGCAGTTAAAAAGTTTCATAAGCATTCTAGATCTAGCTTTAGGGAAATCGTCCTTTTTGCATGGAAATTTGAAGAAAACTTGTAGCCTGCATGCATTAGATTTATTTTTTCTGTTATAAAAGATAAATCTAGAAATCAGTGCATATTTCATTGGCTGGACAAACAGCAAGCCAAGATCCCAAGGAAAGCTTGCTTTCCTTGTTTCCTTTTTCACTTGTTTAGCTAGTTTTAACTCCATCTTTTTTGAGTTAAGGTAGGCTGATCCAAAGGTACTCTTAAAGTGATTTTTTGCATATGTTATTCTAACATGCTCGCTTTTTTTTAGCAGTTGTAACAGAAAATAAAGGAAGCTTCTGTTTGGAAGTGTCTTCAGGAGCATTCAAATCACCCCAGGGGTCTCCCATTTGACTAAAACCTTTGATTTTCGCACCTTGTAATATCTTGATTTAAATCCATATAAGGATCAAGAGGAATTATATAATTTCTCTGATATTGTAACCTCTGTTAATAAAATTATTTTTGAATAGGCTCTTTCGAGCCCATTCCCCATCCCCCTTGGGGGGATTTGCGTTGGTGTCCTTTTTGTTGCTTTTTGCTCATTTATTTTCAAAATAGTGTTGATCTAATATGCAGGGTAGTATAATTTATTTTATTATTAATTTCATATTCCATACCTTATATTTCAAAGTAATATTAATACTTACCCCATGACTTCCCGATTGACCCGAAAGGGGAAAGAGATTCGTGGTAGGACTAATTAGAAAACTAGAATTGTGTATTTGTTTTATTTTGATCATTTTTTTCAGCTATTATAAAATTAACCCCTCATTGATTCCCCGATTGAGATCCACTTGGATCGAAAGAGGTTCCTGGAGGGTTTTATTTTAAACAAGAACACCCAGTTTAAAACTTACTAAAATTGACAAGAATCCAGTGTGTATTCTTTGCACTTGGCTGTGGTTCATCTGATCAGTCAAGCTATATCAAAAGCACTTGAGTGACTAGTATAATTAGGAATCACTATCCCAAATTAACAAACCAACAGGTGAAAATCCAACACCTAGATCGAACCATCACGGTGGCAAAATACCCAAAGGAAGCGGGAAATTTTGAAAAGTGACCTCGGGGCGCCGATATATGTCACACCCTAATGGGTGCATTATGAACAATAGCCCCAGAGACTCCATTTCATCCCACATATTCCTTGCAGGTAGCCATGAAGGTTTAGGTTTGGACATACTCCAAGTAATCTAGGGTATATCTGGAGTCCCCCCTTTGCCTAATTTTAATCAACTCACACTTCAATTTTAACTTAAAACATACTAAGAGGAAATTGCAAAACACTCACTCCAAGCATGCACAAGTACATTGTTTCTATTTTTTGACTCCATTGTAAGGCACTGGTTATTTTCTTGTTTTATATATATATTGTGTCTCAGCATTGTGCTTTCGTGTGTTCATCTTTTGTATCTTGCCATCTTTGATCATCTATAGTTAAATTGCAAACTCCTAAGCAACTCAATCAATTTTAACACCACAACACTAAGTAATTATCCTTAGTAACTTAATAGGGTCTACCCCCCTTGGCTCCATTAGGAGTTGAGACTAAACAAAGGATTCAAGAACAAGGTGACAGCCTTGACTCGAGACTTGCCCCCAAGGACACACCGAGTGGCTTGAATATTTCTGCCACGTGACCTAGGTGTGTGAAAGGAGGCAATAGATGGAATCCAGAGTGATCCTTTAAATATTGCTGTTATTTTAGATCTACCAGCCCCAACTAATCTCCTTGAACTCTAAACTTTGCAAGGGAAGGAAAAATTTCTCTGTCGTTTCCTGTCCAATTTGGCAGAGAAAATGCATGGTTATATGTGTCTCCTTAAGAAGAACACTCTGACTCATATCAAGCACGCTCTGACTCATTCACCCATGATACACCCCCCGAATTATTCAAACGAATTTCTCTTGTATATTGCTGCCTCTGCCACTACCATCGCCATGGTTTTAGTGCAAGAAAATATCCATGGTCAGGAGCATGTGATTTATTAGGCTAGTAAGAGTCTCATGGATTCCAAAACCCGTTATTCACGTGTGAAAAATTTAGCATTGGTCATGGTCATTGCTGTACAAAATTTTCATCACTACATTTTGCTCCGCACTACCACCATATTGGTAGACCAGAACCTGATGTATTACATCCTGACTCATCAAGTGCTCGGGGGAAAATACTCTCGCTCGATCATCATCCTTCAAGAGTTTGATCTGGAGTTTGCCAAGGACACATCAAAGAAATCCTTGGTCTTTATCAAGATTATGTGAGATATTCCCTGTGCTTTGATGGAATCTGAGCCCAGTGATTCATTTCTGAATGAATTCCTGTTCCTGATTAGCACTACTGATCCTTGGTATGGAGATTTTCTGATTTATCTCCAAACACAGTGATTTCAACTGCATTTATCTCGCGATGATCGCTGCCATATCCATCACCACGTGAAATACTATCTCATCCTAAATGATACCTTGTATAGATGTGGGATTGAATCTATTCTCTGGTGATGCCTCAACCATCAGGAGGTTGAACATGTGTTGAATGATTGCCACTCTGGAGCATGTGGCGGTCATTTATCTGGGATGGCTACAACCCAGAAAATCCTTCACACTGGCTATTTCTGGCCTTTTGTCTTCAAAGACTGTCACGAGGCTGTTAAGAAATGCCCACCTTGTCAACACTTTTATCCTAAAAAACACATCCATCCTACTCTGTTATGCCCCATCATTGTCATTGGCCCATTCGCCAAACGGGGGATTCACTTCATGCATTGTAATCCTACCTCAGTCGGGGGGCATGGTTACATCATCGTAGCCATTGATTATTTCACAAAATGGGCTAAGGCCATGCCTACATATGCAGAAGAAGGTAAGACTAACACTCTTTTCTTGTTCAATCATATCATAGCTAGATTTGCAGTTCCATAGTCCATCGTTACTAATCACGGATCCCATTTTTATAATTAGATGATGGAGGAACTGAGTTCCAAGCTAGGTTTTCTCCATGAAAAATCTACGCCATATTATCCACAAGCTAATGGTTAGGTAGAGGCCATTAACAAAGTTTTGAAAACTATGCTTCATCGGATGGTTGGAGATCATAAATCCAACTGGCACCACATTCTTTTCTTCGCTCTTTGGACTTATCAGACTTCTGTGAAAACATCTACTGGTTTCACACCATTCCAGCTTGTCTATGGACTCGAAGCTGTCTTACTGATCCAATGTCAGATTCCATCCTTACAACTTGTTGTCAAACTTCTCCTAGACACTTCTGCAGAGGAAGAAATATTTTTGTACTTGAGTAACCTTGACGAGATTCAGAGAGATGTTTCCTTGGTTAATGAGGCACATAAGAAACATATCAAGGCGCAGTATGATAAATCTATCCAGCCTTGTGTCTTTAACGAGGGCGACCTAGTATTGACTTATGATCAGAGATATGACAAACTAGGGAAGGGTAATTTCGAGTCCATGTGGTACGTACCTTTCATTATTTATAAGGTGTTAGAGAAAGGAGCTTATGAGATAGTTGATTATGATGGAATCCCTTTGGGGAAACCTCACAATGGGTTGTACCTAAAAAGGTACTATGCCTAGGTCTTGCTTGGGTAGTATCTTGTATATATGTGTATTGATTGGCTTTTAGTATTTTCAAGATGGTTTTGAGTTTAGTGTTTGCATTTGTTCATACCATATTTTGGTCATGCAGATGGCTTTCTACGGCTTTGCTAATGGTGCTTGCTGCCACACCTTGAATATCGCCTCGATTTCTTGGCTCCTCTATTCCCTAGCTGAAGATTTGGTAAGTTCAAGAGTGGTTTGTATAGGTCCTGCTACTAATAACATCACTGATTATGAAGCAGTCACCGGTCTTTTGACTAAATCTACCTCCCAGGATGTTCGTGATCTAGTAGTCTTGATGGACTCACAACTCGTGGTTTTCCATTTAAACCATTTCTACACCATTAGGAACCCAGTGCTCCTCCACCTCTTCCGGAGAGTACGTTTGCTAGAAAGGTCATTTGAAACCATCACTTATAGGCATATCCCTAGGGAACATAATGTAGTTTCTGACTCATTAGCTAATTACATCCTATATTGGCATATTTCCCATTCATCACGTTGAAATCAAACATGGTACATTGTAAATAAACATTCAAAGAAACATAAAACTCATAGAAAATGCATTTTCCATTTGAAACATATAAATCCCATGTAAAAGTCTGTATATATATATATATACAAAAAATTTCACAAAAATAGGTCTCGAGACCTCATCTGAAGCACGTAGGATTTCAGGCAAAATCATCATACAAAATCCTAAAGCTGTCAGCTTTCAGTACATATCTCATACACTAGTGGTGCTTGTGATAGCACATCACTGCTCTAGCTACTCTACACAACAGCCTATTAAATCGACCCGGTAGTCCTACTGTGGATCTCTGATATCTCATTGGGAGGTCATCAATGTCAGCATCTGGGATATCCAAGGTCAACCTGTCGAGGTTTTTCTCTAGCTCCCTGGTGATATCGTCACCCTGTGGTACAAAGCGGGTTCCAACTCGCCTATCCAATGGAGATGCTCCTCCAGGTCATGCTTCTCCCACATTTGCATGAGAATATAGAGGTCTTATCACTTAACATAAAAAATATAAAACATTAACAAACGTCAAAACATTTCATGCATTTTAGGGTTTCTTTCTTCTTATTGATGTCACCCCACTGTCCGAGAGGTGGGAGTGGTAGGTCAGGATATTTGGTGAAGTCCATACCTGTGTAAGCATAATCCTCAACCATGACGATTTGATCTCAGAGCCATCTGAAGAACGGGTCACCAAACTTCACCCTTCCCCTAACCGCTCTTGTGTGAGCCACAACCTGGACCCACCTCAGCATATGGGGGTCTCGTGCTCTCAGACTCTGGAAGGCCACCTGAGGTCTCATCTATGGAACCTGCTCGAAGAAGAAGCAGGCTAAAATGGAACCAAAACCAAATTGCTTTAGCTCTCCCTGTCGACACTTAGTCAGCTGATATTTGAAAATTGGAAGCATGGCTTCCACCCAGTTGAACACTGTGGGTTCCATGGCCTCTATGGTGTATAGCATGTGTGCCCTAGAATCCTGATGCACACAGGAGGGGGGGGGGGTTCATGGGGGACGACGGGGGAGCGACACCGGGGG
>LPNX010716288.1:226950-237306 GCA_001517045.1 Pseudotsuga menziesii
GAGTTGGATATTCCAGACTGGGAGGTAGCCTGCGAAAGGTCAGGGCCAAGGGTAGGAAGTGCTATGGAAAATGGTTGAGAATACGAAGAGACACGGCCAATGATGTTGTCAGCAGCGTGGGATGCCCCCGGCGCATCGTGCTGTGAAGACTCGCCGCGAGGGGAATCAGGTATAATGGTATAGAGATAACCCGACTGGGCGTAAATGAGGTCGAATTGTTGGGCCTTAAGGATGGCCTCTTCTTTAGACTGGGGTCTTTCGGATGCCACATCCTTAGCAATGACAGGAAGAAGGGATTTGAGGAACCAATCTAGGAAGATACGGTCGTCTAATTTGATCTTGCATAAGCTACGGCGTCGACACCACTCATGAATGTGGTCTGTGATGTGGGTAGCCGTGTTTTGTCGGCATGATAGGAGGATCTCAACGCCTACATCATAGTGGACAGGTAACTGGAAAAACTGCAGGAAGGTTGATGCAAGGGAAGCAAAGGTGGCATGGGTTCCATGGGGTTGCTCGATATACCACTTGGCTGTAGAGCCAGTGAAGGTGCACTGTAAGAGACGGAGGCAGATAGAATCGTCCACTATGGGGTTGGAGGAACACCATAGATGGAAGGGCATAATGTGGTTTTGTGGGTCCTCACCTGCCTTGCCCTCGAACTTAGGGATGTCAGAGGGGAGCTTGGTGGGCATGTGAGGCCACGCAGGGTCGTGTCGGATAGGGTTGTTGGTTAATCTGGCTAGGTCAGGCAGGTTGAGACTAGCCATGAATGGCAAACTGGAAGTAGGATGTGACACAGTAGTGGGTTGGACCAAGTTGAGGCCAATGCCCCCAAGTGGAGGGGTAGCATTAGGGAGGTTTCCCCCAAGTGGGGTAACTAAGGTGATGTGGGACGGTCCTGCACCCCCTCGGTAGTGTGAGCCAATGATGGAGTGGGAATATGTATTCCTGCTGCGGGAATAGGTGCTGTGAGGGGAACGGTAGATGGCGTCCCCATGGAGGGCATACCCAAAGCAGGTGTGGTAGCTGGTGTAGTGGTGGATGGGCTTCCAGCAATCTCTACCAAGACGGGAGTGGAATTCACACCAGCCATGGGGCTAGTAGGGGCAGTGTAAATGGGGTTCTCAAACTCTGGCTCAGAATCAGAGGTAAAATAAGCGGCGTCACTATCGAGTGACGGAGTCCGATGCCGCTGACGAGTGGAGTCAAGTGACAAGGCTCGAGATCTATGATAAGTGGTATCAAGTGAAGATGATCTGTGTCGATGACGGGTGGTGTCAAGTGAACTGTGCTGTGGGGGTTAGCCCCTGAGGCACCGAGAATGTCTCGGAGACTCAATGGTGACAGATGGTGTCAAATCTCTGTGGGTTGAGGTGAGTAAAAAAAAGCTCAAAAACCCTAATGCAACCGAGTGTGCAGAAGGAGAGCTCGAAAAATAGGGCACTCAGGCCAACAACCAACTCAAAACAACCAATGTAATAGCTATGCTACAATAGGTGGAGTGTCAACAGAAATGGTCAGAATACCAACAAACAGCAGGTTTCCTAAAAATAAAAAACGGTGGACTCACTAGACCAAAAAGGAGGTAAGGGAGCATGCAAACACCTAACTAAAATTATTCTGACTCAAATAGACATATCCTCTGTAAGGTGATGAAATCCAAGTCAGACAATATGAATAGGAAAGCCAAGTGGCTAAGATATCCCCCTACCGGGAGGGACACCGGGAAGTCAATCCTAGAAGAATGGCAACTAAGATACCCCATTCATGACACGTCCAGAAAGGTGAATCTGCCATTTGGTCCTTTTACCGCAATACCCCTATACAGGGATATCCCGAGAACTGCGAAAGGTAGCCCTTCAGTTACTGAATGGAGTGCGGTATTCCACTCAGGCCTCCGAAACCAATCTCGCGACTTCAACCCTCCTAAGGGAGAGGCACTCTGGTAAACTGGTTGTGACCATGCCAAAAAGTACTAGGGTATTTTGGTTCCCTAATTGGAAAACAACTATGTGTCAAGTGTAAGTAACCGAGGGGTGTTATTGGAAGCCTATCCCCCCGATCCTACCTAACTACAAAGATTCTTTTGTGTTCCCCAAGTGGGGTTAGAATATTGGTTGAGTTAAGTAGTTTTTTAAGGCTCACTTGAATTAGGTGACAGAGTGTGTGCTTGTGAGGTGATGAACCCAAAATAGAAGTGCCACACAAAGGGGCAACCTTCTAACAATATTGAATCCACAACTTTAACATGCAAAATTTTATGAATTAAAATGCTGAAATTTCAAACAAATTCTGTAAAATGGAACAGAAATGATGTTGCAGAAAAGGCTATAAGGAAGTAGGGCTGCAGGTGGAATAGATGGCTGTGCAGATGCAGAAAATATTGCAGCAAAGGGGCTGGGTTCAAAAATAGTAAAATATGTAGAAAGCAGACCGCGGGTTTGAGAGAAACAGGCGCGGACAGGTCGCGGCTTTCTGGCCGACAGACGTGGTCTGATCGCAGGGAAGGGGCTGAAAGTCGCTGTCGGGTCGCAGCGAGGGGGATGAAAGTCGCATTCGGGTCACAGCAAATGGGCGGAAAGTCGCGATCGGGATGCAGGAAAATGGCCAACAGGCGCAGCCAGATCGCAGCAAACAGGCTGAATAGCAGCGGTCAGATCGCAGGTAACAGACTTGAATCCGTCGGCAGGGTGCCGGAGACGGTCTGATAGCCACGGTCGGGTCGCAGGTAAAGGCCTGAAAGACACGGTCAGGACGCAACTGCAGAGGGAAAAAATGCGGTTTACGACGGCCGAAAGGGACAGCCGAAAGGAAAAAGCTAGATATTTTTTTTTTAAACTGAAAAACAGAGATTCAAAAGAAAACCAGTGGAGTCGCCAAAACTGTAGCTAGGGTTTTACCCCTAGCTTGTGCGAATGAGCACCTACTAAGGAGAAGTGACTCCTTAGTAGCAGTTTAGTAAAATGCAAATGAAAATGCTAAACAGAAAAAATGAACTACTCTAAATATCTGCATGAAACAAAACAACAAAATGTAAGAAATGGTTTTTATATTGATATTACCTCCGATGTGAAGGTTGGTGAAGATGTTTGCAGTGATCCAAGACGGTTGCTCCAAGCTCCAGCCTACTCCTTCTCCTTCTCCGATGGTGGAAATGGGCCAAAAGGGGCTCTCAATGGTGAAAGTAGATCAAGGGTGAGCTAGGGTTTCCAGAGCTGTTTTGGCAGAGTAAGGATGCTTATGATTGTGGATGTGAAATGAGGGGTCTCGATCACTTATTTATAGTTTTTTAGTGGTGGAGTGCTGGCCCATGGTTTTGGAAACCATATGGTTTAGGGCAGCTGTTTAGGGTTTTTTCCTCCTTTTCCTCATTATTTTATATTTTTTCTTCCCTTTTGGGGATTTTTGCTATTTTAGAGGAATTTTGGATATTTTTGGAGGAAAAAAAGGGGTTTTTTGGCCTTTTGGAGGCTTTTTGGTGGGATTTTCAGGTTTTTCAAGGAAATATGGTAGGAAAATGGACAAATTAGCCATGTAGTGGGGTAGATGAGGTAGTGAACACTTTTTGGGTGTTAACACCACCCTCTGCATGGTAAATAGGATGGTTTGTAGGTCCCTATCCATCACTGCTTTGATGGGGATCTTCTTCACCAATGTACCTATCCCTGGTGCACAGTGATGATTTATAAGCTCTCGAGTGGTAATATCCCCTCCACGGGATCCTGTCAGTGAGATGGGGGCACCCAGTCTCGAGAGACCTATCAAGAAGTAGATGTCCTCTACTTCCACTATAAGAATATGGGCCCCCACCTTGAAATACTACTACTCTGGATTCCACATCTGCAGTATGTGTTCCAGTAACCGCTCATGTGACACCATGTGTGGGGTCTGGAAGAACTTCAGAAGCCCACAGTCTCGTAATACAGAAATACAAGCCGCATTTCTCTTAGCAGCAGCATCCTCATTGTCATGCATTCTTTCTTTCCATATCACCATGTTTTGAGCAACCTAAACCTGCCAAAAACAATCATAGTATGCATTAGAATCATCCCTAATCATTAAAAATAAAATGAATGACTTTATATTGCTCATGCTATTAGTTTAATTTCTCCACGAATGGCATCGCCTATGCACCGTTGGAGATAGGCTGTGACATCACCTGTCAGCTATGTTATAGGTGCAGTTCTTGGGTGGTACCGCGTATCCCGTAAGGAGTATCCACGGTGCCCACTTTTAAGGTTTTAGGGCTTGGCATATGACCCCAAAACCCCACCAAAACTCAAAACAAATGCTATGAAATGAAAGAGAAGGGTCTTAGCTGTTACCTGCAACTGACGATGCTGAAAACGAACGGTGGAAACTCCTGGTATCAGCTGCTGAATATCTGGCTAAGAAAATCCTCCAAGTGCTCTTTGTTATAGTTAAATAGTGAAATGATTTGATTTTTTACTATTTACATGACTTATATAGGCATTTTTGGGTCTGACATACTATAGTTTTGATATAAAATCATATTTTAGTCAAAGTTTATCTGTCATAATCCCTTAATGCTAGTTATGAATGCATTTAACACTTGTTTTGAGTCGATTGCAGGATAAGAGAACTATAGTAAGAAGCTTTGGGAAGTTTTCTTATGGATTTTTTGCACTTTCATAAAATCGAAAAGGTCGATGAGCGTTTATTATGACACTTTGTCATGCTGGTTAAAATCTAGTATCAAAGTTCTGAGTCCATTTCAGTTTCTTTCCAGGCTCGTTAAAAATTGACATTATGTAAAGAAGCGTCATGGAGTCTTCTTTTCACCTCTTTTTCAGACTCCTTAAACATGAAAATATCGTTGATTCTGTTTCAGATTCTTTCTAGGCTCATAAAAAATGACATTGTGTAAAGAAACCTCATGGATTTCTCTTTAAACTCTTTTCAGGCTCTCTAAATATGAAAAGATCATTGAGCGATCTTGTATTCTTCACGCTTGTAAAAGTATTTGAAGAGTCATCCATCCGACGGTAGGTTATCTCTTTTTTGGTTCAGATAAGACTATTTACAAAAAAGAAACACTCCAACCAATCATGACTGGAAGAGTTCTCTAAGGTATGATTTACACTTTTTCAGGCTGTAGAGACTAAATCATACAAAAAAGGACCCCTTTAGAGTAATCTTTCGTATTCCTTCAGACTCTCTAAATATGAATGATACCAAGTTTTATTTTAGTGGACTCATTAAATCAAACATTGAGAGACCCATTTTGGGAATGAACCCCTCCTCTCTCAGGTTCGTAAAACATATGACTCTGCACTTGTCTTCTGACAAGCTATATCGAGTGTTTGTTACCCTCTTTGAACTCATCAAACTGAAAAGTGGCACTCATAGATCATGATGGGGGAAATGGGAGGGGAATCATTTTGCAAATAGTGGTAGTTGTTTGTTGCAGGGATGATTTTAGGGGCGAATTTTATCCCAGTGGGCTATTTTTCCATGTTTTTCTCCCAAAAAAGATTCACCATTTTGCATTTTTTGAAGCCTTGTTTCGCCCAATTTTGATGGGGTAAAATTTTTTCCCCCTAAAAATCACCAAATTATTATATAAACAATATAAACTCCTTGGAAATTAAAATACTTTTTAAAAAATATCGCCAATCATTTTATAGTTAGCATTTTAAGAATTGGTAATATTCACCAACATTTATACACTTTTAAATAAGTATGGTTCCTTAAAATCATCCCTGGTTTGTAGTTAGCTTTGAACATGGCACTTGTCCACACATTATGTCAGTCAATTGGGTATTTAGCTGATCTCCATGATGATCCACTTTCATGAGTCATGTCACTCCTTTGAGTCTTTCAAAAGAATGCATTGTTCATTGTCGCATTATGTGTCTGTCCAGTCTAGTCATGCTGCTAAGTCTTTTTGTTGTGCCGCCCAATGTTCAAATGGAATTTGAAGAGGTTTCACCTCTGCAGTCTCCATAGTCTTTGTGTCAGTATATTTTGATTCAGTCATATGGTTACTACATTTACATCATTCCAGAACTATATTTCAAGTTTTGTGTCATCGATGTGGGACTCATCATGGCCCTCCTTCAACAAGACTATTCCCGTCGAAATCAGCTCATCATCTAGGAAATAGTCTTAGAAACAATACTTAGTACCTTGAGATCTGTATGCCTTAATGACAGATTCTATTGCTCTCAACATAGGTTCACATCATTGACCTTTGATCGATAGAATCGACTGGGTGTTCGACAACAAGACATCTATTCACACTCAGTAGATTGTACTAGGGTACCTTGGGAATCATTGACATCAATGGGGATATCCTCGCACTTGTTAACGGTTCACATCATTGGCTGGTAATCAAGTGGTTTCTACCATGTTCAACTTCAGATCATTGTAATCACATGGATAGAATTGTACTTTGTGGAAGACGAGACGAAGACCCTAGGTATTTGTTTAAAGTGCTCATTGCTTTTTCCTAGGTTGCGACGGAGTTTTGTATATCTAGCATGGATCCACATTTGTATGGTCATGGATATGCTTGAATTTGCATCTGTATGACATAGATCTACATTGTATGTCTGGTAGCTATGTCCAAGTTTGAGTCCTCTATCACATGGATCTACGCTGTCTTCTAGTAGCCATGCTTGTTTATTACTCTCATGGATCTGTCCTGTATTGGTCTATAACCATGAGTTTGGTTACTTGTGTCTATGAGTCAACATATTGATGTACTGCAGATGCCTACTTGACGAAATGGTTTGATCGAGCCAACATTTTCATCTCATGGCGACGACTTGTTCTCTCAAAGCTCTCATTTATCGTATCCCTCTAAGACTCATGATTTAGGGGGCATCCTGTTATACCAAAATCCTGTCACCATCATGTGATAAGACATTTGACATACCTACTTTCCCTGAATCCCAGATCTTGGAGTGGAAACTCATGCTAATTTTCAATCTTCCATGAAAATTCCCAGCACCGTGCTTTCCCCTTTGTCCAAGAGCAGTATTTTGTTCGCACCACCTATCCCTTACTATCCACAAGTGGTGCCATTGATTATGTCCCTTAGTCGCTAAGCATTTATTACCAGAACCACTCTATCATTGAAGGAGAAACACAGTACGCTAGGTAGAAAGGGAAAAATAGAAGTTTCTTGAGGCTTCTAGATGATAAGCCTTGTGTCCTCCCTTATCCCTACCATTGTGGGTCTGTTGAGCTCGAGATCCCTCATCCTAGGATCTTAGAGGCCACCTCATCCACTAATCTCTCAACCTACCCTATCCATTGAGACTTATAAATACAATCTCATATCCATGGTCGAGGGGAGAACTCTTAAGGTATTGTTATGTTGTTGGATTGATCACTTGTCCCAAGACCATTTGGAGAGCACATAGAGCTAGATTCAAAGCTTATGGGGATGGGGATGTTTGGTTTCATGGAGATGCATGTCAACACTAAGGATTGGTTGTAAACTTCTTCATATTTATATATTAATGCAAGTTGATTTTTGTCCCACATATATTGTTTTTGTTTGATTTCAAATGTATGTTGTTATATTCCTTAGTCACTAACATGGATTAGTAGATTGTATTCTGCCATTTTTGATGTGTTTACGTGTTGAAGCTTATTGTAGGTACACAGCGTAACTATCGAGGCATTACATTCAAGGTATCTACGGTGTCCAGGGAGAGTCTTCAACCTCTGTCCTCTATTTGTTCTGGATCTGAACCATTCAAACTAGTGGAACACCTTGCTCTCTGCAGGAGGTGAAATATTCCAGCTAACAACATCAACTGAATATAAACAAGTGCATAAAAAACCAATATCATGAAATGACAATTGAATAATTATGTTTATTTGTTTCGTGGGTAGACTCCTTCTTTCAGCTTCAAGTTGTTATTTGATTTGAGAGACCCTTGTAAAGTATGACTATATGGTCTTTACATTCTGGATCTTCTCATTCTTCAACTATTTTCTCAAAGTCATCTTCCAATTTATGTTCTTCCATTCAATAATCTTGGTCAACGAATCAAACATCTCTTTCAATGTATTTGGGGAAGACACTTGTGGTATAAGGTGATCTGTGATTGAATCATAAATGATCTTCTTGGCCTTGACCAAGTTCTTCTTGTGTAAGGCTTTTAGCCTCATCTCCCTCTGGAAGTAGAACCTCTCTACTTATGTAGGTGTCCAATTCATTTCCTTCAAGAACTAGTGAGATCCTATACTTCCTTTCTTGGAAGTTGTCAACCTCACCAAGCTTGTCATCAAGCTGGTGTGATTAGTCATATTGAAATGAGAACCTCAACTGTAAATAGAAAAAGATTAGATCTTACCGATTTGAGGTGTCCATCCTGGTTCCGGAGCTGGCTGATCTAGGGTTTGTCAAAGAAACCCTAAATTTCAAAACTTGGAATCTTTCAAATCTGATTAGATAGAAAGATAGAACTCTTCAATGTGAGATGTCCAATGTACCCCTTTTCTGAAAACAGTGGAGGGAAGCTCCTAGAACAGGAAGCCCTAGTTTACCAATTTCTTCTATAGAAATTCCTGATAATGTTTCTGTGGTATCTATGAACTTACTACTTCTCTATGTCTAAAATTTCATCTTGTGATAAAGTAGTCTTTCCTTGTTCCAACACCATAGGTTTCATCAGAATTGGTTTCACCAATTGGTACTTATGAGTGTTTTCCCAGGTTGACCTGTTTGAGGATTGTTCAACATAGTGACGTTGTATGGAATTCCACATCTCAGTGTTTCATCCTCAAGATATAAACCTTTTACCAAATAAATTGAAGTCTACTCCATTTCTAAAACATCTTGATAAATGTTATTTGGACCTTCGTAGCCCAATATATAACAATTCTCCCAGGTGTCCTATTTGGGGAGGAATCCTAGGAGAGGCTAGAACCCTAACTTGGAGGAATAATATCTCCTAGAATATAGCGAATACGAGGATGAAACTTGGGCACCGTGTACATCAGGAATTTATCTTCGACCTGTTAACATTTCAGCACCCGAGCCTTCTCCAATCTCAAAATATAGTGAATCTACCAAACCTATCAGTTTCATTATTTTAGTGTTTTTCAGGCCCGGGGTCAAACTAGGGTTTGACTTTCATGAAGGTTCACCCAACAAAAAATCTTGAACCAGGTCTCCAAACTTCGATTTTGATGAGAAGAGAAATCCTATTCCAGGATCACTAAAAAGTTCTTCTTCTATAAAAAGCCCTAATTTCCCGCACCAAAAACTAAAAATGCCTGGAATCAATTTCTTCTTCGACAGAAAGATGTTCCCTTCAATGGAGAGTTAGCCTAGCCTTCTTTTGTTGATGGATTGTGGAGAGAGAACTAAAACGTAAGAATCCCTAGCTTCCACTGCTGCATGGTGTCTTTTTCTCAAGTTAGCTTTGATACCATGTTATATTCTTATCATTTAATCAATATGATCTTAGGATCTTATCTAAGAGAATAACATGCACAACAATAATCACAATAGATAAGAGACACAAAGAATTTTCCTTGGGGAAGCCATAAAGGAGAAAACCCTGCAACTTCCTCAGAGATAGAATGAGCACCAATGGAATTAGTAAAACCCAAAGACAGAAAACATGATCTCCACAACTGTTCTCTCTCTCTCGCTTGAGAGAGCTTCTCCTCTCTCACTCATGTGCCCCAGTGAGTGAGTGTGTGTGCTGAAATGAGGAGGGCCTCACTTCTATTTATATTCTTTAGTTCAATTTATTTCCAATCCAATATGTCATCCTCACTTAACAATTACTTATCAGGGCTGACATCTCTAGTAGAGTCTAATAACCCTAGTTCCCCACAACTGTGAGGAATTTTCCCTCCGATAAACAAGGAGGGTTAACCTTAGCTCAATTGTGGGGACTATTGCCCTAACATACGATGGAGGCTTAACCTAAATGAATTTACATGACTTGTTTACATGATTGAAACTCCCGATCAAAATATCAGGGCATGACATGACTGAATTACATTACGGATACTTCCCAAAATAAACATCGGGCTACAATACATAAGATATACAAGTGAATACATTCCAAAGTTACAAATACATTAACATAATATAGAAACATATATATAACAATATTCAAACAGTTTTTTAATTAATGTACTAATTATATTACTTATAAACTGATGTACATAATTAAATAATCTGAGTTGAATCAACTAAGAATAGATGAAAACTAAATCTAAGATATCAAATCATTAAAGACCTTCAAGGTTTATCTCAACAAGTATAAATTAAATGTCATAACTAAATTAGCAGAGGAGGAATCGTGACCATCCATGTGGTTCTATATCAAATCGTTGATTATAGATATACTTATA
>LPNX010716288.1:237901-442500 GCA_001517045.1 Pseudotsuga menziesii
CAACACTTTATACATAGAAAATTAAACAATATCGAAATCATATTATAAACTCATGTATTACAAACAGCGACATGAATCAAATCCTGTGGGCGTACATGCCTAGCCTCTTTTTATTAACTAAAATACAACTCATCACATTAAATATCCAAAAATATTCGAACCCTATTGGGTTTTGTTTGCATCCACACTATGGCCATGCTATACATAACCTGTATGTGGGCAACCAAATTTTAAACCACCACCAGGTTGGTAGTACAAACTACGATTTTGCTATAGCATGTCCTCAACCAACATTTTAATACAGAAATTCTGTTTACAATTTACAGACGGCTATCGCATAAAATTAAACAACTAATAATTAGAACCCATTTTTCCAACAGAGGTCGTGACATCGATTCCTATGGATGTCCTGACCCAAGGAAAAGACAATAATAACAAACCAATCATTTTATACACAAACAATAAGCAAATAATACAACCATATTTACAAAGGTCGTGCTATACATCTAATGTATGGGGGCTGCAATTTATCGATACACCAAATGCTATGTAATAAACAAATGCATACGCTAACAGTGAGGTCTTAAGACCCTAACCACATTCACATCCTCAGCCAAATTTTTTAATTTAACACACAGTCCTTCTGAAATAACCTTACGGTAAATGTTGGCCATCGTGGGTTCCCCACCCATGGATCTTCATAGTCCACATTGCATAAGAACTAATAACATTAATTATAACCCTACACTAAGCTATCATGCCACTGTGGGAAAGGCTCATGCCATTCATGGCATGGGCTGTACCCACGCTGTCAACAAAATTATGATAAAAAAACTAAACAACATCATTATATACAGAGCATTCAAGAGAAGGAGAATGCCTTGTTACACACCCATCTTAGCAAACAAAATAATGCGTTATATTCATCTTGTACACAACATAAAATAATAACCATGGTAATCAAATAAAAATAGTATATATCCATTTACACAGTAGGTATCACGATTCACTACAAATTCATCATTTAATACCAAGAACCAAGTTACACAGGCATGCCAATGGGCTAATGCACCATTGCAATCAATGGTGCATCGCATGGCTAAAAGGCCCAAAATAAAAATAATGATTTATATACCCAAACTTATTTACACAGAGTCGAATGGATTACGAACTACTTCATGACTTAACGCCTTAACAAAATAATAAAACCCAAGTCTGTATCTTAAGCTTGAAGGAGAAATTGAACCCCATAGTATAAATCCCCAACCCAGAAACAAATCCAAATGCAGTATTCCCAAAAGGACTGAGAGGTATCAAGTGTAGACTTGATCACAAGCTTACCGTGGCCACTGTGCCAACAGTTCGGAGCCGGCAGTGAAGTATCGAGCCACCCCTCTTTCGCTACCCTATCACCTGCAACCAAAATCGAATACGCTCTAGGTTAGAAGCATGACAACAATCGGGTATATCATTACAAAACCACAGAATTACTGATAAACCAACCGGGGTCTTACATTCATGATTATGGAGGTCTCCTCCATTTCCCCCTATGAAGAGCAAGACCAAACTCCAACTCAAACGTTGCAAATGAAAAAACCATCATGTTCCAAGCCCTAAGCTTGGGGCTGCCACGATTTCCAAAGACATTAAATGCACCAGCTAGAGTCCATTAATGAAATACAAAACCCACTCTCCATATTCAAGCTTCGTTTCATAATTTGTGGCCTCCATTTCCCATACAAAGGATTAAACCGTGCTAATATATGGTTCCATCTTATATATATTCGCCACCCTAGTCATAACACAAGGTAAAACATTACAGCGTGTTAGTTATAACAAGGAAAAATGTATTGCAATGACAAGGCTTAAGCATATAGTCCATGTATGGTCTGCGTTGGCCTTAAGTCAACCATAAGACTTATATATTAATATATTACAATACACCATAGGGCTAAGACATATTAACATATGAACCTTAGGTTAAAACATTCACTTAATGCAGTACAATTAAACACTAAGCATATGCATAGTGAGCATGGCATATGTAATATTCCATGTTTTACATTTATTCGTTGTAAGAAAAATCAAGATCTGAACCTAGTCCGAGATAATAACCCACATGTATAAAAAAATCAAGATATGATTAATAGTTTTTAATAAAATAAACATAAACGTAATTAATACCATGATTTAAAATGAAGAGTTACAAGACCATAATGAAGCATAAGTACTGAACAAGAAGTTTAGCAGTGATATCCAAATTTACGAGAATAGTAATTATACCTGTGTTGCAGCTGCAACTATTTCCCAAAATTCGCAAAAATTCTGGGACCCTCCTTTTATTCATTTTTTCTTAGTTTTTGGTTTTGCTTGATGTTTGAATAAAGATTACTTTTATGCGGGAAATGTTTTAATGTTTGAATTGATTTTTCCTCACCATCGGAAGTGTTTTGGACTTTTGAGTCGGGAGTCTAGTCGTCTGCACATCCGTCGTTGCGGAAAAGAACCAGACATCAAGTCCGAAGTCAAGTGTATTTGGTCTCTGATGTATTTTTCTTTATCGACGATTGTTTTGAAATCCTGTTGGAACCTTTGTCTATACGTCTTCCACTGTTGCGGAAAAGGTTCTACGAGGTTGTCTGAGAGTTATTTTATCCTTTTCCGATCTCAGCTGTTTTGATTCATCGATCTTTGGTTCTTTTCAACTTTCGTCGTTGCGGATCTAGAAAGAACTATGCTTCCGATAGGCTGATTTTTTTTATCCTCTTGATCGATTTTTTTCACTTGATTCATGTTTATTTTGATTCCATTTTGTTGGTATGCGGAACTTGGTTTCTTTTACGGGTTCGCCGTTGCATATCTCTAACCATCTATTCACCCAAATCCTTAGTCTCGTGAGCTTCGATGCGAATGTTGTTTGTTTTTTCCACCGATGCCATTGTGGGTTTCCTGGTTGGTTCATCATCCACCGTTGCAGAGGTGATATTGAGAAGATCGCTGACCCCTTAGTTTTTTGTTGCTCGATGATCTTATTTTTTCCCGATGATTGCATGTTAACCGCGACGTATATATAGTGGGGTGTGGGGTGTTTCATTATTCTATTGTTATTTTGGATTTTTCTTCGTGCTGTCGGTTTTGCTCGAGCAGACCAAGGCTTTCGCTGTCGGTAACTTCACTCCTAGGTGGCTCTACCGTGGAAGTTTACCGGTTTTCCTCCACCAATCACACAACACAGTGCCAGGTAGGCCCTTATGCCTATTTTACCATTCCGTTCGACTGGTCAAAATGTTTTTGTCGCATATGCTGTTAGTCTTTTCCTAGGTTCTCCCATCCCGACCTGTATATATATTCAAGTTCATTAGCATGGATTCCTGGTGGGGAATCTTTGTAGTTTTCTTGATGATGACTCTTGCACCCATTGAGGGTTTGCAAACCGCACTCAATTGTTGGGGAAACCGGTGCAGACGGTCGTTATGTTGTCCGCACCAGTTTCCCCCAGTCTGTGTCTGGCCATCCGAAGAGGAAGTTTTCATGGTTTTCTTCCAAGATTCCATGAGTTTGGTTCCACAGTTCGGTTGCCCTCATCTTGGCGAACCAGAGTCGCAATGTGGAAGTTACACCCCTTGGGTTGGGATTGTTAAAATTCAAACCCTGGACCAGTTAGGTTAGAATGCATTACCTAGTTATGCCATGAGGTGAGTGTGTTTACAGTAAGTAACTTCCCCTTATCTTCTAATGCAATACAAATTGTAGCGTCCTCACTTGGGAATTGGCACCTTTTTCTTCCGCATAACGTTGTAATCCACAATGCCGAGGGAGGGTTTTTGAGACTGTTTTCTATTCAGCATTAAGAAGAAGATTTTTCATTGTTTTAGAAAACTTATGTTTTTCTAATTTAAATCTACAAATGTTGGTCGAGAGCTGGTTTTAGCATTTTTTGGGAACACTTGGTTTTTTGAGCATCGTTGTTTATTCCTCATAGTTGCACTCATGTTTAACATAGATGAGGTAAAGTGCTTATACAGTTGTCTCCATTTTGAATGTTATCTAGAAATGACCAAACAGAACCTAAAAGGAGTTTTTGTAAATGACAGGGAAATTCCTCAGAATCCAAGATGTCTAAACGTCAGAAGAAGAAGGCTCCCGTAGTAGAAGAGCAACCTGAAGTCGAAATAGTTACCATAGTCAAATACACCTATGAGGACACCAAATGCGTAGTTGGTGTGGAACCTGAATATCAATGGCGATAAATTTACAGATTAATAACACACGAGAAGTACCTAACATAGGTTTTGAATAAGAAACCATCTATGCCAATATAGAGAGATCTTCGTTGATGAAAATTGCTACTAGACCTGAACTTTTTCCATGCTCAAAGGTGATTGGGTGGATTCTGCCTAGGGAAGATGTAACCACCATGATTTTGGAAAATGTTGATAAATAGGGTTATGCTACTTATAGCCCTAGGTATGTAGCACTGGCCTACCACTTACCAGAAGCACAAGTATACCTGACTGAAGAATGGCTGAAGGAAATTAAGATGGACCTAGTCGAGACACCAAAAAGGATCCTCATGCCTGGCAAGAACTTTAGAACTAGGCCAACCGGGGAATATGACACTGCCACTCTCAGAACCCCTTACAAGTTCATTGCCCTGATGCTGAACAGGATTTTTGGAAGGGGTCATGGTAAAATATTCAAGTTAGAATGGGTGCCTATCATTTTCTATGTTCCTACATAGGGGACAGTGTTCAACTGGGCAAACATTGTGTCCAACAGCCTCTCAGCCTGCATTGCATCAGCATTAGGAGGGGTGTCCCAAAAGAGATCAGAGTTCTATATGAGCTCTATACTGATTGATTGAATACTATGCAACCAACCCTTCCCCAATATGAGGTGTATTTGGGACTAGGAGAGAACACCAGTCTACTCAGCATACAAGCCACTGTGGGCACACAAATACCACAGTCACTATAGAGAAGTGTGTGAGCACTTCCTCATGCCACTATATACACTGATATTCTTAAAGGAGTGCAACTGTATGTCAGAGGAAGCATTGAAGGTGATTGTGGAATATGCAGATTACTATCTAACAGAGGTTGGATTGTATTTTAGAATGTTTCGATGCTCCAGAGCACCCTCACTACTGCCTAAGTATGCCACTAACTATATAGTCCACAAAGAGGCAGTTAGACAAGTCTTTCTAGATGGCATATGGAGTTTTCTGTTTGAACATAAGAAAGAAGCTTACCCTCCTTTAGCATTCAGGTTGGGAAGCTATAAATTAACAAGGGTGAAGAAGGTTGAGGAATTTGTGGAGGAATTGGGGAAATTCCATTTCGGGGAGATGAGTTTCCATAAGAATGATTCCCAGAGCAAAGTGGAAGAGCACTATAGGGAAACAAATGTACACTTTAAGTACACAAGCCACTGGGATCAAGAGGAGTCCATTTTATGCAGTGCACAAAATATGACGGCCTTGAGGAGAAGGTTTAAAAATAAAATCACCACCAAAGGCGAGAAAGGCCAGGATGAGCAAGAAAAGGCAGAGGAGGAAGAAACTAGAAAAAGAAATGAAGATGCTAGTAGAGTAGCCCAAGAGGCCAAAATCTAGCTCAAAGGTGAGGAGGAAGGAAAAAAAAGAGTTGAACAAGAAGCAGCTAGAAAGGTCGGAGAAGCTGCCCCGAGTTAAGAGAAGGAAAAGAAAAGAAAGATGGATGAGGAACTTAAGAAATAGGAAGCAGAAAGGCTAAATTTGATAGGGACAGTCGACTGTCGATCCTGTAGACAGTTAGGCTCAGGACTTGGGGAACCCTGATATTCAAGATCCTAAGGCAGCTGCTGGTAGTACAACAGGACATGCTATGGGCCCCACCCTTAGGCTAACCCATTTTGAGCAGAAGAAGGGGGAGGAGGTTCCATATTTCAACACTATCTTTTATGATAGGGAAAATAAAAGAATAGTGAAGAGGACCGAGAGAAAGGTCGAGACTGGGGGGTACTCCGGTAAAATGATAAATGATACAACCATAGTATATGGGATAGACAAGGACCCTAGATTCACTATCAGAGCAGGGGGATTCATTGATCCATGCTTCTGAGGACAATGCAGATTGAATCATGACTGATCTCGAACAATAAAAGAAGTCCTCTTCCCAGCTGAAATATACCCTAAGAAAAGAGAGAGAGGAAAATAATAGGTTGAAAAGAAAGTTTGAAGACATGCAACAGGAAATCAAGTCTTCAAAAGCTGAGCTCCAACTCCTCCAAATAGAGAAGAGATCTATGGAGGCAGCCCAAGGAAGTCTAGAGAAAGTGTAGTAGGAATGTTAAGAGTTAAGAACGGACAAGGAGCAACTGCTAGGTAAGATTGGGGAATTGGAGCTACAAAAGGATACGTTGGAGGAATTTGAACAACAAACTCAGGGGCAGACTGCAGAGCTGAGAGAACAGGTTTCCTCATTGACAACAGCTCTAGAAGAGGCTAGGGAATAGTAGGTCATTCTTCATCCTTTCAAAGAATACATTCTGGCATAGAGAAGAAAGATGCACCAACTGTAAGTGGCCATAGAGGAAGAAAGGTGCAAGGTTTTGCAGGTAGACAACCAGCTGGAAGAGATTTTGGAAACCTCTTCATATTTTTTGGATAGATCATAGGACATTTTATAGGTTCTGACAGGAAGGATGGTGATATTAGAAGTGAATGAAGAAACCCCTACAGACCTACCATTGAAAGATCAATGAGCCGTAAGGAAAGACTATGATTTACTGGAGTTTGCCATAAACACAGCCGGGGAATTCAAGAAGGCTGTCAAGAAGACAAAGGAGGCTTGTGCAAAATTCTTCAAGAGACTCTTGATCACTTATAATCCCTACCAGGTTGAGGATGAACAGAAAATGGATTCCTTTCTAGACCACAGCCTATTTTTGGGGATTTTGCAAAAAAGATATCAGGAAGATGAACAAAGGATACAACACATTAAAGATTTAGACAAGTAGATCCTGATGAATGAAGTAGATCATTCCATGGTAAGTGTGCAGCTATTAGAGGACCAACTTTGCCTGAGCGCATACATAATAGAGGTCATAAGGAATTAGGCTACTAAATCTGAAATAAATATTCGTTTCCTAGAACCTTCTGAATTCGAAAGCATTGCCTCAGAGGCTTCGGCATGGAAGAAATTTTTGAATAGTCAAGAGGGACCCTCCTCATGAGAATTTTATTTTATTGTAATGTATTGTAAATTTTACAAACACTTAATGAAAGAAAAATATGGGAGGTGAAGAGTTGGGGAAGCCCAAGAGTCATTTCGTGGGCAGCCCAACAGTTTTGTTCTTTTGTATAAATATAGAGAATCTAGACAATAAGAGGGGACTTTTTCCCAGTTAGATTAGTGAAGACATATTGTAGGAAGAACTATTTCCTTTTGCAATAGATAATTATAGTTTTCCTATTGGATAAAGCTTGGTGGAATGTTCAAATGTTATGCTATGGATTTGTTGAAAAGGAACTATTTCATTTTTAGCTTTGTGTCCATTAACTGTGAGATCATTCTAACTCTTTGAACCTATGTTCTTGTACGAATGATCTCTGGTTTATTTTATGAAAATTTACATTATGAGTAATGAATGTTGTTCATAAACAATTGGCTATCTGGTTGTTCAAATATCTTTAAATGTTCATGTGTTTTAAAAAAAGTATAAGCTATATGTGATTTTTCATAATCCATTCACAAAATACATTACTCATTAATAAGTGATAATCTTGCTCCTTAGGGATAGGATAGGTATTTAGATTTAATTCCTTGTTGTGTGTGATTCAGATGCAAGAGAGTCTAAGATGAGAGGTAAGAACCTATGCATCACATTGTGACCACTCCTTGTATTCTTAATCAATCTGCATTTTTAGATAGGCACTTGCATATTATACTCAAAGTCAAAAAATACAAAAATATACATGGTGGACCGGGCTGCAATCGGTAAAACCTTTTTATTTTTGTTACTTGACCTACAGTAGCCGGACCGCAAACCTGACGGATTCCCTCTACCAAACAGTCACTGGCTAGTTGGGAACATTGACTGGGGAGAATCCCTTGCTGTTGTTGCCTGCAAATTTCCAGGCCTCAACAACCTGTTATGATTGAAATCCAATAAAGGAACCAAATTCAACGAGTAGTATGTTCTTCAAGATTAAGGATTTTTTAACACTTTGAACAAGTTTCTGTCACAAGCATGAACTGCATGTAAAATAGAATATGTGCCTTAGTTAAGAGAACTAAGTAAGGCTGCAAACCAACAAACACCTTTACCTCTAAAACCATCATGGGAGAACGAGTCCTACCACTGCACCCACTTTGTTTCCAAAAACAAAAGATAAGTTAGGACTCTATAATTAACAAGTGCAACAATGCAGAAAGGACGAAGCATATAAATCTAGTGACAACACATAAAAAAAAAAAGTATAAACATAAAACTAAGTAGTAAACAATAGTACAACATCGTAAGTAAAGTACATAAAAGAAATAAGGACTGAAGGTAAAAGACAGATCGTAAGAACAACTTACAAATAAATAGAGGTACCTAAAGTGTACGATAGAGTTCTGTAGGTGAATAATGTTCCATCTAGGTAGTTTTTACTAGCCTATAAAAAAAAAAAAAAATCAATTTTTGGGGACATTACATTAACCCTGCAGGAGCTTGTAAATTTTGCAGCATATACATAATGACAAAATACCATGGATATATGGAGAAATTAGATGCTACCTACACCTATGTGTCAAGCTGGTTCAAATGATTGGTCAAGAAATTTAGTTGCAAGGATTCATAGCTGAAATTTTTCATCATCTTTGTCGTTCCTTGGCCCTTAATCAGTTTGGTGGGCTTGATCTCAATGTCATAATCTAGTAACACAACAATCCATTTTACTCTTTTTCCCTCCAGATCAGGCTGTGTGAGGATTCCCTTCACCACACTGCTACGAACATAAGCAATGATGTGTGAATGAAGAACATGGAATTTGAAATCTTTTAGAGATTTGACTAGAGCATACGCTTGTTGAATCTCCATTATGTCATATTTCAACTTCCCGTCTCTTAACACTTTGCTAAAAAAGGTTGTTCAACATTTTGATCATTTTTCTGTAATGGCACTCTAGCAACAGTGTGATCAAAAAGCATAATAAAAGATTAAAAAATATTTGGTAAAATCTAGAATTACCGGAACAGGGGATTATGTGATAGCCTTTTTTTTATCTCTGAAAGCTCTCCTTGCATCCACTGTCAATTTAATCTCGTGGTATTTATTCAGCATGCTAGTGATATTCATTAGTATCTCAACAAAATTGGGGATGAACCTTCTTACAAAATTTACTTGTTGAATCAAGGATTGCACTTCCTTTTTGCTCATCGGTCCTTCAACCTTTTGGATTGCCTTGATCCTCTTCGGATCAATCTATATACCATTGTTTGAAATGATGTGTCCCAACAATTTTACTTCCTCCAATGCAAAGTTTGATTTCTTGGGGTTTAGTGATATTCCAAACATCTTACATTTCAGGAAAAATTTCTTGAAATGCCTAATGTGCTCCCTATTATATCTAGAGTACACAGTGATATCATGCATGTAGACAACTACGAATTTATCTTTTTCCTTTCCAAAGGTAATGTCCATGGCACACTAGAACGTCGCCCCTGCATTCATTATACCAAAAGATATCTTGGAATATATAAAAGTATCCCATGGTTTAGTGAAGGAAGTCTTCTGTTGATCTTCAGGTAACACCTTTATCTAATTGTATCCTGAAAAACCATCGATGGTGGAAATCCTTTCAGACCCCACCAATTTTTGCAAAATGTGTTCCATCTTGGGAAAATGATATTATCTTTCAAAGATACAATGTTAATATTTCTGAAATCTATATAGAGATAGATTTCACCGTTCTTATTTCTAATAGGTACCAAATTCGCAACCTATTTGGAAAATATCAGAGTTACAATGATCTTGGGATTGAGCAATTTTCTGATCTCTTTCTCCATGAAAAGAAACAACATTGGATTAACCCTTCTCAATTTCTGTCTAAAAGGTTTCTCACCGGGTTTTATAGAGATAGTATGTTGTATGATGGAGATATCATACTCTTTAATATATTCATAGCTCCAGGAAAAAACGTCATTGTACCTCTTCATCAAATTGATATAGTGTTCTTTTTCTTTGACTCACAAGCTCTTTGACAGTTTTATGATATTTGGTTTCTCTTCGGTCCCTATATTTTTATCTTCGATAGCATCATCAACAGGCTTCATCTTTGGATTCTTAGCGACATAGTTTTGGTAAAAAAAACTTCTCTAGAGGGATCATGCCTTTGAGGATATGATTACCCTTCTACTGAACTATATCCTCCACCCCCCAGGGAGGTTTTGTACTTCCTATTTTCAACAATTACTTCTTCACTGTCTTTGGCATCTTGAAAGTTCTCAAGATTTCCAATTTCATTATCTACCTGATTATTTACAAAGTCTCCAGATAACTCCAAAGATCTCTTAATCTGCATATCATCTTCAAATACCTGCCAGTATTTTGAATTATCTCGTATGAAGGGTCTATTTACAATGTCAACCTTATACTTCCTTTGGCGAGTGGTATGGTTTTTTAATTTACCGCCAGCAACAACTAAAGAGTTGGCTACTGTGTTTTCATATATGGGAACTACTATCATTGTATGCTTAGTACAATAATTACCAAACATATCCCACACTTCATTTCTATAAGCCCTAATTCTGGGATGTCTTGTTTGATAGCTGTCATTTACTTGATTTATTACTAGCTCCGAGTCTCCCATGACTTGCACCCTTTTGGATCCCATATATTTCAAAGCATGTATCCCCAACAATAAAGCTTCATACTCTGCCACATTTTTATTACATTCAAAATTTAACTTATAAGATAGACCTTTAAAATCTGTGATGGGAGAAATAATATACACACCTGAACTAGCACAAAATTTAGCCACCGATCCATCAAAATACATGGTCCAGATACCTTCTTCTTTCTTCTTCTTCCCTAAATATTATTGTTTCTTTGCAGACTCTTCTTCCTCCTTAACTTCAATAGGTGTAGAAAACTCAAGATCACAGGGAGAAACATCATTAAAGAAAACGGAAGATCCCATGTCAGTATGAACAACATATATAACATGATTATCTGGTTTGTCTTGGTTGGTAACTAGATATGGGGATATTTTCTCACTGTATAACCTTTTATTCCCTCCAGCCATCACTACAACAAAACTGGATTTAGCGTCTCTTTTTGCATTTTTTTTTTGTGTCTAGACCATCTTTCAGTGTATTTTTCTTCATTTTTTGGACAAAATGGCGCAATTTCACGGGTTGGTGCTATTTTAGGTGTTTTTTGCATCCATTTTCTAAATATGGCACAAATTGTGATGTAATTTGCACTGGGTTTTGCACCTAGTTATGCACCAGGTTTTACATCAGGTTTTGCGACAGGTTTTGAGCCTAGTTTTGCACCTAATTTTGTGCCTAGTTTGTACATCTACTCTTGTTGCGCCCCCTTTTACATCCATGTTTGCCTCAAATTCTATGCTTTTGTTTTCGTCCACTTTTGCATCCACTTCTGCTTCTTTTTTTTCATCCCTTCATGCGCCAAGTTTTGCATCAAAGTTTACATCCTGTTTTGAGTCTAGTTTTGCATCTCATTTTGTTTCAGCCATTTTTGCATCCACTTTTCCGTCCACTTTTTCACCCACATTTTCATCTCTTTTTGCATCCCATTTTTCATCCATGTTTACGTCTTTTTTTGCATCTACTATTGCATCCACTTTTGTCGCGTCTCAATTCACACCCATTTTTGTGCCCACTTTTACACTCACTTTTTCTTGAACTTTTGCATCTACGTTTGCATCTTTTTTTGCATCCAATTTTACATCAGTTATTGCATCCCTTTATGCATCCATTTTTGCATCCACTTTTGCATCGGGTTTTGCGTTGGGTGTTATGACTACTTTTTGCATCTACTTTTGTCGCATCCACTTTTGCATCGAATTTTTTATCAATTTTACATCCATAGTTGTATCCACTTTTGCACCACTTTTTTCATCATGTTTTTCTTCCACGATTGCATCATTTCTCGCATCAACTTTTGCATCACCTTTTGCATCCATTTTTGGTGCACCCCATTATGTGCCCACTTTTGCGCCTACTTTTGTTGCATCCATGTTTGCATCCTTTTTTGCATCCATGTTTTTATCCACTTTTGCATCTAGTTTTACATCCAGATGTTGAACATAACAATGAGGATAATGATTATGATATTGAGGATGGCTACGATGATGATGATGATGATATTGTTGATAATGAGGAGAACAATGACAATGATGATGATGAGGATAATGATAATGATGACATTGACAATGATTATGATGGAAATGAAATGAATGATGATGATGGTGATGATGACAATGACAATGACGATGAATACAATGAGAATGACGATGTTGATCATTTTAAAAAATAAGTTGTTATTTGTCATGGATAAATTTTATGTGTCCTCCATGACCCTTTACCACTAATCACATATTTTGGGTAGATTTATTTCTTATGCCAAAGGTAATGATGAATAACTGATGAAAATGTCAACAATCATGATGATGATGATGTCAAGGACAATGGCGATGATGATGACATGAATGATGGTTATGCCAAGGAAGATGACTATTGTGATAATCATGGTGACAATGACAAAGATGACGACGACGATGATGATGATCATCATTTCCATCATCGTCATCATCAAAAACATCATCACTATCATTTTCATCTAGTTCATCATCATCATCATTTAAAGCATATGTGATATGTTTACCATTTAAAGCATGCATAACAAGTGGGATACGGTTACAATTTTAAGCATGCATAACTTATAACTATGATTGAGCACATTTTAATCTTTGAGCTTGTAGTGAAACTAGGTTTATTTACCTCTACCAACACTTTCCTATAAGGATCATCATCATCATCATCATCATCATCATTTCTCATGTCATTCTCATTTTCATCATAATTGTCATTCTCATCATTACTATCACCATCATCATCACCATATAATCACATCATTGTAAACTTCATCATCCTTTCCATCATTTTCATCATCATTCATCTCATCATCATCATCATCATCATCATTGTCATTTTCATCATCAACAAAAACTTTGTCATCATCATTGTCATATAATCACATAATTGTGAATGTCATTATCATCGAATAAATTACATTTATTATGTCCACTTTAGCACCCCAAATAAATTACATTTATAATCTCCTTATGCTAGGTTGTATAGGTGCAAAACTAGGTGGTTTATATCATTATTTTCAACTTCATTATCATTTCCATTGTCTTCATCATCATTACCTATATCATCATTCATCTCATCATCATCGTCATTATTTTCATCATTGTCATTGTCATCATCAACAACAACATTGTCATCATCATCATATAATCACATTATTGTGAATGTCATTATCATCAAATCAATTACATTTATTGTTTCCACTTTAGCACCCCAAATCAGTTAGATTTATATTCTCCTTATGCTAGGTTGTCTAGGTGCAAAACTAGGTGGAGGAATGAAAATTATCGAAACTCTTTGGCATCATTTCTCATGGATTTCTTAGAATTTTGGATTTGTTAAGGATTGAAATATATTCATTCACTTATGCTATTGATTTATATTATATTTCATAGAATCCCTAATGATGAAAATTCATATGGTTAATATTTGAGAAACCTATAGTTAAAGGGTGATGAAATGTTTTTTTTTCTTTAAAATCCATTTGAAATTTGAAATTTCTACATTACTCACTTGGAAAATTACTTATTTAGGGATTGTGGGTTTCCCTTGGGTTGTGTCTGATCTAGGCCAGTGTCACATGACCTTAAAAGTCAAGACGAACTTGAAAGGCACTCAAGTTCAAGAAAATATTGGGTAGGTTGTATGGATGTGACACTTAGTATCTAGGGATAGCCATGGACCTTACTATCTCATGACATGTATATACCCTTCCATATTTAGTATTTAGGATATCCAAACATTCATTTCCCAAGTTGTACAAATGTTTTACCTGTATTTAATTTTTTTTACAACTATTATCACATAAATAACCACATGTTAAAGAACATTAATATGGATAAATTAACTAACCCTTTACTATGAGTTTTTTTTCCTTCTAATTCAAAAAAAATATTTTCACATAACTAGCCATATATTTAACAATTTTAGCAACAATAAAATAACTTAGACTTACAATGGCTTATTTTCTTTTTTCCTTATATTAAAAAAACTAATCAATCTAAAACAACTCAAAATTCTTCCTTACACACTCCACTCCAATAATAAAATAAAAATAATAAAAACATTTAGATGTCTTCAACATTAACCCTAAAAATTACATTTAACATAGCTAAAACTTATAAAGAATATTGTTTTTAATGTAAATAAAAAAAACATTACTTGAACGTAAAGCATTACCACTTGATCTTTATTAATTAATCATATTACACTCTTAGGATTAAAGCAATCTTACATAGTGATGGTGCACATGTTTATAAATATTACAAGTAACCATCTCTATGTTGGACTATGAAAAAACATAATTCAATATAAGTTAAAACTTAATATATGTTATAGATTTTAGTTTAGCTATATATACACATGAAAAATATAAGATTTATGTAATAAATTTAAATCTAAGTAAACAAATGACGTTAAAGTGGGCAATATATTCCTGACAAGTCCCTATGAGAGGGACCCCTTTTAATCCAATGTGGAAAACACAACCTCCAAAAGCTTGCGCTTCCAAGACAAGCCTAGAAAGTTGGTTTAAATCAAGGGTGTAAGGCTTGACCTACTTGAATATCCGTAAATAAAGAAACAAAGGTGGGAACCACCTCCACGTGCAATGTAAATAGTTTGTGCTTCTTAATAAAGAACATACTTTAAAATATAAACTTTGGCATTAATGTCAAACAATTCCATTTACAGATACAAATTCAAAACCATCGATACCAGTAGCAACCAAAAATATGAATATTCATAATCCGTCATCATTGCTATTCAAGGAAAACCATTAACAAAACCAACCAGAAAACTCCATGACACAAAAAATTCCAATAAAATTCCATGGAGATGGGAGAAGGCATTGCACATTTTGAATATTCTCAACCAGCAATACTCTGTAGAAGAATCCATTACTTATTGCAGGATTTTAGATATTTTCATCGAGGCGAGAGCATTGGCAGAAGGAAAATGCGTCGACGGTCACATGATAAAAATTGGGTTCCAACCTGATGTTTGTTTGGCTGCTAAGCTTGTTAGCATGTATGCCAAGTTTGGTTGTATTGAGGATGCACACCAAATGTTTGACAAAATGCATGCGCACAATTTGGTTTCATGGGCTTCTATGATAGCAGGATATGTGCAACATTGTTATGGAGGAAAATCTTGGGTACTATTTTCCTTGATGATGGAAGAGGAAAAAAGGATGAACCGGTTTACCATTGTCAACATTATGCGGGCATGTGTGAGCTTGAAATAGGGTAAACAGGTGCATTCCTATTGCTTTAAACCTATATTTTATATAATTTATCTATTTGTTGTGGGATTATTGCTATGTATGCAAAATGTGGATATTTACAGATTTCCCAACAGATGTTACAGAATGCATGAATGAAATGTCGCTATCAGGGAATGAAATCGTACCCAGTTATGTGAGGCATAGGTTTTCATAACAGGAATTTAATATATTTATACAAATGAAACCAATGATTTACAGAGGGCCCCACAGATGTTACAGAATGCATGAACAAAATTTCCCTATCAGGGAATGCAGTGATACCCAGTTATGTGAAGCATAGGTTTACGTAACAAGCATTTAAAATATTTAGACAAATGCAACCAATGGGATTGAAACCAAACCAAGACACCTTTTTAGTGTTCTAGATGCTTGCACTGCAATGACCTCATTGGCATATGGCAAGCAAATCCATGCCCACCTTTTGAGAAGAGGATTTGAATCTAAAATTGTTGTGGGAAATTCCATTATTGACAAGTATACTAAATGTGGGAATATGGAGTATGTACACTAGTTGTTTGATAAAACCCATGAATGAGATATAGTTTCTTGGAGCAATATGGCTGTAGACTATGGTACGTTTAGGAGAGGTAGGGAGGCAATAGAGGTATTTCAAAAAATGTAGCAGGATGGTATGAAGAAAAATCATATTAATTTTTTGGGGGTTCTTGTTGCTTGCAGCTACACAATCCTATTTGATGAAGGTTTACATAGCTTTTATTTTATTAGACACCATCATTACATTACCCCATAGGCCGAGCATTATTCCTGCATTATGTATCTACTTGGTCATGGTGGGAACCTTGATGAGGCACTTGATGTAATAAGAAATATGTCATTTGAACCAGATGTTGATTTGCTTGATGATTATAGAGTGTATTAAAACATTGAAATAGTAATAATTGCAGTTGAACTGGTTTTTAAGCTCGATCCTCAATGTGTATAACATTTGTGTTAACTAAATTTTTCAACTGCACAAGTTATATTTGTGTTTACATGCATATGACAAGTTCTACAATATACATATATAACTTTTTTTAATTCTCAACGAATAACTTCATATCACTTCTAACCATTATCAACCAATAGATGAAACTAACCACAATAACTATTATCGAACTAATTATTGTTATTTTTGGCCACCAAGTCATATTAACTTATAAACATTTTAAGTACATTGCACAAGGTAATGAGTATAGAGACAGGAATCAACACATTAATTTAGATTATGAGTTCTAAACATATGGTAATTGAATGATTATTGCAGCCAAATAATAACAAAGCATTTTAAAATGGGACATAAAAACCATGATTATTTAAATATGAATTACATATCCGACTATAAACTTAGAAGTATTCATTCAAATTATAATATGCATCTAGGTCTTCCAATGTTTCCTTGTCAATGTTCATATGTTCTTGCAAGTACCTAATATTATTCTTGCTACACCATCATGCTAAAGTGGTATTATAATCATCCTCATATTCACTTTCATCATATTCTATATCAATAAAATTTGTTTCCACATCGGTTACATAAATGCCACCAGATCAATTTTCATCATTGATTTTGATATCATCCATATTATCTTCCTCCATAATATCATCTTCATCCATGATATCATCTTCTAAAGATGCACCTATGACCCTACTTCTCCATATAGCTAAAGGAATATTGCCATCATTGTCATCTTCACATTCTTCTACTAGATCTTCTTCAACTTGAACATCATCATGGATGCCAATTTGTTCTCCCTCAACTATAGTTCGTTGGTCATCATTGTTTTTCTCAGTATTGATTCAAGCATCTCCGAAAACATGTCTTAATCTTGGATCATAATGAATGACAAATATCCATTTTGGATGATGATGATGATGAATACAATGAGGATGATGATGTTGATTTTCTTAAAAAATAAATTTGTTATTTCTTATGCATAGCTCATATGTGTCCTCCATGACCCTTTTCCACTAATCACATATTTTCGGCACATTATATTTCTTAGTGGTCCTACACCTTGGCACATCTTGGTAAGGTCTATAACAGTTTTGTAGGTCCTCAACTTGTGATGTATTTTTTAGCACTTCTAGGGCCTTCAAAAATTTCATGATATTTTCTAGAAATCCAATGCCAAACAAAAATGATAACATCAGGTTTCCTGAAATCCTGAAAACCATTAAGTCTGTTGAATTATGAATGGGATCTAAATTCTAATTTTTTTATATGAAGTCTGTGAATTTTGAAGAGGAGTAAAAATTCTACTTTTTTCATATGAAGTCTGTGAGGTTGGAACCACTCTCAGACAATTACGGAAAGGATATTGTCACTTTTACTTTAAGAATTTAACATTGCCATTTAATATTACTGACATCAGTCTCACTTGCACAAAATTGGTAAAATAAATAAATAGATCCATGTCTAGCCTATACGTGTCCAGTATGGACATATTTGGATTAACTTGGTGGAGTCAATGTGGAGTCAGTTGGTTTGAATAGTTTGGTACCGAACCAAGTCATTCTCTAGGATGAGTTTTGTCTCAGTTCAAGGATGATGATGTTTAAACTAGTTAACTCAATTGGTTTCAGTCTTGAGTTGACTGGTTTTTAAAACTATGGATGTTGCAAGTAACCTTGACTGAGTGAATTGGCTGCACATGATTTATGTCAAATCCTAGGCCAAGGATTATTGCATAACCAAAATGTATGGTTAAGATATTTAATCTTTCCACATAAAGCACACATGGTGAAAATATAGTACCCAAGTGTTGGTCATGAGAAACTTAGAGAAATTATTTGTAGAGATAAACATGCCAGCAACCAGCAACAACTTTCGTTCTAGTTTATCATCATCATCATCGTCATCATTTAAAGTGAATTAGATATGGTTACCATTTAGGTTCCAAACTAGGTGCAATTAACACTTAGAGTAGCATCCCAAATCAAATACAATTAAATTATCCATATGCTATGTTGTATAGGTGCAAAAGGAGGCACATCCTGTCAGGATGATGATAAAGTGGACATAAATTGGATCCACTTTAGCATCCCAAGACAATTACATTTATATTCTCCTTACGCTAGGTTGTATAGGTGCAGTACTAGGTGCATTATATGGGGTGACACTAAAGTGGATGAAAATTGTGTCCACTTTAACATCCCAAATCACTTATATTTAAATTTTCCTTGTGATAAGTTGTCTAGGTGAAAAATTAGGTGCATCATATCAGGATGACACTAAAGTGTACTTAAATTGCATCCATTTTAACATCTCAAATCAATTACATTTGAATTATTCTTATGAAATTTTGTCTAGGTGCATTTTGCATCCACTTTAGTGCCAATTGTTGGGTCAATTTCAAAATATTAACCCAAAAAAGCAATCTCGACCGACGGGGTTAAAAGTAACTATGGTATTTATAACTTTCCTAACCAAAGCCTAGTGAAATGAGAGGCCATATTTTTATTTTTTACCTTGACACTCTTATCGTGTTTCAAATAGAGAAGTTAAACAATGACTAAACATAATAGCTTTGACAATGAAAGAACACATGTAATCATTAAACCGAATTGTTTTGAATAAGACAATATATAAAAGTGGATTCTAAAGTAGCCAAAACATGAGTGAAACCATTTAACAAACCAAAGTGGTATGTGAAGAGACATTAATATTATGGTGTATAATTATAATGCATTATAAGAGTGAAGAATAAAATATGGATACAATAAGAAGTTGCACAACAAGATCATGTAAAACCTTTTTCAACGAAAAAAACAACAATATTCTATTCAAGATCATATAAAAATTATGAGAACTACATTACCATAAAAAGGAAATTCTGATGAATGTTGCATTGATGGTTAGTATGATATGCACAAATAAACCATAAAATTTTGAAGAATCCATAAAAAAATAAAAATTGCATATGCAAACAAAGGTTGATTCAATAAATTTATTTCAAGACGAGAAGATGTTTTGATGAAGGTAGATGCATAAGATTGCAATTTTTTAATATGGCATAATGAACAACTACAAACAAAAATTGTATGAAAAACCAAAACTCTGTTTCAAAAGTCCCTTCTTCCACTTTTCATCCTCACTTCTCGCTTTCTCCAACTAAAGGAAAAATCCATGCATATTCAGGGTTTCTTCCTCACTTCTCATGTTCTGCAACTAAAGGAAAAATCCATGCACATTCAGGGTAACCTTTGATTCAAGAAACCTTAGTCACAAGAAACCTTTTGATTCACACTAAATGGCGATGAGAGGGAAATATCTCGCTTTTATCTGGGACGAGAACTCAAAATAATAGAGGTAAGGAAATTGAATTACTACCCAATAGAATAATAACCATGAAATCTAATTTTATTTTTCAATGAAATTAAATGCTAGTATATGATAACATTTAGGGATTCTTGCATTGCAGGCGAAAGGGTTGTCATGAAATCTGGAGGCCTTAAGGTGCAGCAGGCAAAGGGTTAAGGGCTTCATTTGAAAGTTTTCTTCTTCTTCTGCATGTGTTTAGAGTTTCATATTTTTAAGGTGTTGTACGGCGGTATGCATTTTTGCAAAAAACTATGTTGTTCTTGTCTGAAAACTAATTTTGATTAGGGTTCAAGCATGCACCCAAATTAGCAACTAAACGGAAGACACATTTACTATTTCAAGCTCCTGTCAAAACTCGAATCTATACCAGTAAGACAAACACATGGATATCAGCATCACCAGCATTTTAAACCATCATGGATTCCTTATAAGTATCCCCTTATGACTATTCCCTCTGATTCTATAGCTTGTTCGATTTCAAACTCTCCAACAGGTTAAAAGCCAACTCCAGAGCCTTGAATCACCCTTTCAATTAAAGATTGAGAACGCCACTAATCAGTAATGGTAACATAGTTTCAGAACCACCAAAAATCAAAGAAAAACCCTTGCCCCGCAGCATTCACGTAAGCAGCTTCGTCAATTAGAGAACTATAACCCATTGTTTCGTCATCCCCAAAAAAATTGCAACTTATCATTCCCTGGGTAGGCAGACCAGTGACAGATCGAGTGCTACTCCAGAAGCAAACCCGGCATAAATGGGGCTTAGCTGTTTTAGATCTAGTAGATCATTTTATCTCATTGACCCAGGACTAGTTCAGAATTTGGAGCTATAGAACCAAGAATTGTTTAGTGCATGACATATCCCTGAATTCCAGATAACATATTTTTTTATTGTGGTAGTATTTTTGCTTATGTTTTCACTCACTCAGCTTGTTCTGACTTCCCATTTTACTAGAAATATAACCAGCAAAACGGATTCTTGTTCCATTCCTATTTTCATTTTCATTCCCCTTTATGATTCCCAAAAACTCTCTAGCCCCATTTCTTATTCCGTCCTCATTTTCATTTATGTTTCCTTTCTGGTAACAAAGACGGATCAAATGCCCCATTGGGAACTTTCTTGGGATTCTGAGTGCCTTTCGATGTGCACCCAAATTAGGATCTGTTTTTGGAGTAATTGTGACCACCATCTCCCTTAAAATATACCCTCTCATGGATGTTAGTCTGGTGTGGATGTGACCAATTCATACCTTCACCCTTAACCCTATCCTCATGCATGCACAACAATAGACTCTGGACAAGCCCTCACAACTAATATTCAATTAGTCTCATTCACTGATGTGATATTCAAACACTCTAAAGTGTCTATAAAAGGTAGGGATGCCCTACAAAAACTAGAAGGTTGTAAGTGAAACCCTCTAGCCCCATTTCTGAGATTTGATTATTGGCACTTGATTGCATTTGTCCAAATAAACTGCTATATCATCATAAAATATCATAAACATGATATCTATTACGGCACCATGTTTCATGATCTCTTATATTTATTTTACAGAAATAAGGATTTACATTACTCAGAAACAAGGGTGCATACACACCCATTCTCAAGCAGTACATAAAAGATAATCCTGGTAACCATTAAATACTCCACATTCTGAATTTCTTTTGAATTCAAATTCTTTCAAAGTGGTTTGTAAGTATTATATAAAGAAACTGACAAAAATGTGATGGTTGGATTGTAGTCATCTGCTGCTTCAATTGTCTTAACAATAAACTTCGATAAGATCAATGTCCCAGGGCTTGGACAATCCGGTGGAGTTGATTTTCCATTCAAGCCATCGATTTAATATCATTTCTATTTTCAATCATTGTTGCATCAAGCCTAGAGAGGAGATGAAAGACAGAGATGATAAATTCTGTGGGGTCCTTCAGGGAGCTATGAACTGATGGCAGTTCTTCCTCTATATGACCTAATTTGATCTTTGTGAGAAAATATAAATCACTATAAGCTACAAATTCATGTGAGAATTCTGAAAGAATATCATATTATATAGAGAAACACTCATGAAAGTTTGAGCTATATATTAACTCTGGGAGAGAAATTTGTACTGAATGTCATTCAATATTGCACAATCTCTCTTAAATTTGGAAGCCAATATTAAAATCCTTGAGAATTCTGAAAGACTCTCATATTATATAGAGAAACACTCATGAAAGTTTGAGGTATATATTAACTCTGGGAGAGACATTTGTACTGAATGTCATTGAATATTGCATAATCTCTCTTAAATCTGGAAGCCAATATTAAAATCCTTGGAAGTTTCTTTGCGTATTAAATTGCTTATACACCCACTTCATAATGTTCCATAGATCCCAAGTGGTGGAAACAAAATGAGAAGTCGGTCTACCTGAGTGAGGTTGCTCCATGACTTTCATAATGGATTCTTCTGATGCCCCAATGCTTGGCCTCGAGAAACATATATCAATGTCTGAATTTGATTCTTGGGAGCGATCTTCTGGGCTTGGTTACAATTTCTTCTTTTACTGAACATGTAACTATTCTTGCAACAAAGACACAACCAAAGAAGCTAGTTCTAACCTAGTTTTATTGGGTTCATATGGTCAAAGGTATACGTATCTTCTCAAGGGCCAGGAAGAGTTGTGACATACAAGAATTATGCAGCTTTTCATATTTTGCAAGCTGTGAATGGAATGCTACATGCACAAGTACATAGGGTAGTTTGCTAGCAGTTCGCTACTATTCTGTAACAACTATAAGTGGGCAAGCAGGCTTGATCCAATAGGTGGACAATATTATAAGCATGTATAGTGTATTCATGTATTCAAAGCTTTGCAGCAACATGCATGGCATGCTCAGTTTATAGTAGTGTGCACAGTATGCTTAGTTTACATCTACTACTAGTGGTACTGCAGCTGCAAATAGTCCCATCCCACCTATTCCACGTCCCAGTGATATGTTATATGGGAATATTATTCGAGCACTAAAAGAAAAAGGTTTGCGTAAAGTCATTTCAGGATGGGATTGGCCAGAAGAAGTAAAAATAAGGGTTCTCTTGGAACTTATGAAAGAGATGCCTATTCAACTACTTTTTCGAGAACTTTGGTGTGCAAGTGAAGCATTCCAAATATTTAGCTCAAAATTACAGAGGTAAGGTCACGATTTCTTTAGTTTTTATTGATTTTTATTGGATTCCATTGTACTTGTTTCATGGTTTTTCAATGTATTCATTTTTTTGCAATGTCTTATTTGATGAATCATATAGTTATATTTAAATGGACAGGTCATTAAAATTATTGCATGCCAACCTTCTTAGAAAATATTGGGCACACTTGTAAAGATTAATTTGATTCGCTGATATAAAATATGGAACAAGCTTCCAAACTTAGTCTTATAGATAAATTATCGATAAGACTCGTATGCTTTTCCTTTGAGAATTTAGAACTAATATGAATTGCCAAAATATATTTGAAGATAAGTTTGTTGTAAAAGTGGAAATGTACAATTCGTTTGACCAAAAATATCTGCTTAAAATGTGCTCTATGACCTGTTTGTTGAAATATGCCAACTATCTTTCTCCTTATCATGTTGCCTTTTCTTTTGGCCCTACAAAGGAGAGAAGAGGAAATGCAACAAGTATCCAAGACTCATCCAGGTCACCCTCTATAAGTGCCTGAAACACAATAGATCTGGAACATTGATTCAAGCAATTTGTCATTCCATGACACAAGTTTATGTATCATATTTGTAGTTACCGAGTTTAAGGAGATGATAGAGATGGGATCAGTGGTAAGAACAGGCGAGGTATCCCTCAACAATATTTGAGAACCTGCTTTGTGTTTTCAGAGCATTGATCAATATGCATATTTGGATGAGATAATTTAACAAAAAGAAGCTTGATCCCTTTTAACGCATCAAAAAACTTCCTACAAGCATTGAGTCAACAAGATGATAAAACAAGGATTAACCTTTGATCATCAAAGCAGCAATATCAATCTCTCCAAGAAGAGAAGCATGATAAATGCCCTTTCCTGATTTTCACTTGCATTCCTTGACAAACCACCTGTAATAACTTCAAATGGTCAATATTTTCACAGGAATAAAGATATTGATTGGATGTCACAACAGGGGCTTCCTTTTACTGATTGAATATGGAGATTGTTAGGTCATGATTTTTTCTTCCTTAGTTTTATGCTTTTGTTTATGTTTTTTGGTTTGGTTTTACTCTTTATTCCTAGAAAATATTGTTGATTGGGATAGTTTGAATTTTTCCCTTTATCTTTTATGTTATTTGATTCCTTAGTTTATTTTTACAAGTTTTTTTTTTATTTCATGATCAAAGGGCTTATATAAGGCTTATATGGATTAAAACGTCTGAAAAATAGCATAAAAGTTTAATTGAGATTCTTAAACCAAGTTTAAACCCCCATCATTAGCATGATTTTTGAAAAACATTAACCTGAATTTTCTTGTAGAGCAAGCCAGAAAAAGTTACACAGAAGCACTACAAGAAAGTCACACAAAGTTAAAAATCCTCTTTCAATTTTGTGGAGGCATAGTTCCTTAAAGTGCCAATGAGATAGTTCATAATGCTTCCGATCACCGATCACGAAGCTAGTTCTCTAAAGTGTCGACACTACGGCAGCACAGTGGTTTAAAGCGCCAACGCGATAGTTGATAAGGTTTTCGACTGTGGAAGTGGTCTAAAGTGCTGACAAAGTAGTTGATAAAGCTTCCAATCGCCGATTGTGAAGCCAATGGTCTAAAGTCCCACACAAATTTAAAATCGTCTTTCAACATTGTGGAGATTCAATGGTCTAATGCGCTGGTAGCACAATGGTTTAAAGTGCCGACACTACTGCAAATTAGTTCTTTAAAGCGTCGACCAGATAGTTGATAGAGCTTTCGATAGTCGATCGCGAAGCCTATGGTCAAAATTTCACACAAGTTTAAAATCATCTTTCAACGTTGTGGAAATCTAATGTTCTAAAATCATTTTTTAAACATTGCAGAGATTTATTTATTTAAAATGCCGACACTGTGGCAGCATGGTGGCTTGAAGTTTCGATGCATTAGAGATTACTGCTCCCGATCGTCGACAGGTTAGAAATGGGAAGTGTTGATTCGTTCGGTATTGAACCTCCGATCACCGATGCTAAGAAGGATTAATTGTTAATAATGGGAGATGCTATTACCATGGGAACATTCAAATGATAATCACTTTGACAAGTGGAATATAATCATGAAAGTGAATCATGGCAAATTCTTGCAGAAGCGATGCAATAATAATGACAGACTATAATGAGACAAAGGAGTTTCCAATCACAGTTTTTCTTGAAGTACACATAGAGAATGTGTATATCATGGCAACAAATTAGTACTTGAAGATCGTAATTTTGAAACAAAATGAAAATCAGGGTTTTCAGGAGCAGGAAAAGGTAAATAGAGGGTTAGTTCACATAGATAAAGTAGACTATCTAGGAGATGACTCAGCAAAATGAGCAGAACTATTGGAGGTCCCTGAATCTATGTTTAGGTCAAATTACTGAAACTTGGTACAAAAAATTTCCTAAACTGGTGATAGGGCAGACTGTGAGAGTTTGAAGATAAATAGACTACCAAAATTGTGCAAATTTGAACATAAATAGACTGTGAGATTACTGACAGGTGTTTTAAAGCATACTGAAAATGAAGAACTCACTAGAAAGATGGCAGAGATGGAAGTAGAGAAACTGAAGGCTAGAAGAAAGGCCCAAGCCTTAGAAGGGATAGCCTTGTTAGCATAGGCAGCTAAAGATCTATGAGGCCTGTTAACACAATCAGTTATTAGTTATGTTTTGAAGGATATTTCATTTTTGTAATTATTATTTTGAAAGAAATATTTCGATGAGTATATTGAAAAGCAGTTAGGGTTTAGTCCTCAACCGAATTTTGAAGGATAGTATTAATGTATGTCACAAAGAGGACTAGAGGCTCGATTTTTTTTGGCTGGCTAGAGGAGGGCTCCAGACTTGTTCATAATCTATGTAAATGACTCTTATGTGTATTTGAAGACTGATTATGAAATATATGCTCCATTTTACCCTTCAGTTTGTTCTCCGGCTTNGGAGGTCTCCAGACTTGTTCATAATCTATGTAAATGACTCTTATGTGTATTTGAAGACTGATTATGAAATATATGCTCCATTTTACCCTTCAGTTTGTTCTCCGGCTTCATTTATAGCTTGTTTTAGCTACTCAGTTGGTAATTTCATTGCTGGTTCAAAGTTTTTATGCTTGTAGTGCTTGCCATTTGTGGATAAACTTTAGTGCTATTTTCTGTTGGATACATGGTTATTATATTATGCATCTCATTTTTTCTATGTTAGTGATTTAGTTCTTATTTGGGTTATGAATGCATTCCCTCTTGTCCCCAAAATTCACAACCAGAAAACCTTAAAAAACCCTAAAAACCCAGTTTTGTTTTATTGAAATATTTGATATTATGTTGGCTTGTTTTCATGTAGTCTGGAAATAATTTCTAGCATAAACATCTTTGGCGTCGTTGCCAGGGAATGAAGTTGAAAACATAGTTTTCCCTGGGATACTTACCATTTCACTGGTTTTAAGAGGTGAACTTAAACCAACATATCTTATAGAATACTTTTCACCAGTTTGTCACAGTGGCTAATGGGGGAATTGGAACTAGAAACAGACCTATTTCACCTTTGCATCTAGGTGTTTCAGACCCAGAACAGATCTTGAAAATAGCAAGGAAGATTAGAATGTCTCAGTCATTACCAGCCCTATGTGACCCTGATCAGTTGGATGGTTCATCACCTTCATCTGTTTTGAGGAAGGAAGAAGAAACTTCACCTTTGTTAAAGCTTGTAATTCCTATTACTAACTTTCAAATTTTCACCTATCCTCAAGCATTCAAAAAGGAAAAAATAGTATCTCCTGGTAAGATACCTCTATTTCATTTGAAAGTAGGTAAAACCCCTTTTCAGCCAAGTTCTAGCCAAATCTCTCCATCACCCAAGTCAGTCAGCCTTAAAATGGCAGCCCAAAATCAGCCTATAGACATGATGGACCGAATGGTTGCAGCCAGATATGCACCATTAGTTTTGCCTCAACCTTTGAATGCACTACCTAGAGGTGATTATCAGAAATACATACCTAGATTTAATGGACAGGGTGAAACTACAGCAGAAGAGCACTAGGAAGCTTTTCTCAGTTATGCTGATAACCAGAACATTGAAGCTAAGGATGTATGGATGAGGATGTTTGTGCAGAGCCTTGATGGAGATGTCAGAAAATGGTTTAGGGAGCTTCCTGCCAATTCTATCACCATCATAGAAGAGTTTCAGGACCTCTTCATGAGACAATGGGGTGACACCAAAGACCATACTTATTATATAACTGAGTTTGGAGCCCTTAGGAGAAACAAGGATGAAACCATTGCATATTTTTCAAAAAGATTCAATAAAATGTACAGCATAATTTCTGCAGAAATAAAACCTTCAGAAACATCTGCAAAACTTACAGATGCAAATGATTTCAATCATGAATTTTCTTTACTACTAAGAGAGAGAAGACCTGTTTCCTTACTGAATATGTAGGATGCAGCATTAGAGGTGGAGTCTAACATATTGGCTTCCAATAGATTGAAGAAGGAAACAGCCCAGCAGATGTATGACAAGAAAGGTAAGAAGGAAGTAGCTCCTGGGGTTTCAACATCTCATTCTTCAGAAGGAAAAATTGATGAGATGGCCAAGTTAGTGAATATTTTGACTGCAAAATTAAACAAGTTAGGACTAGAAAGAAATTCCAGCAAGCCTGTTCAAGAAGGTGAAAGAAACCCTAACAATCAGAACCAATTCAGAAGACAATTTGCTCCTCGTTTCATACCTAGAGAACGAAGAAATAATGATATTCAACGAGAAAGGACAGAGACCGAGGACCAAAGGGTACCACCACCTCTTCAGAACAATGTTGTTGATGAAGAAGAGATTGATGAAGAAGTGTTATTTGAATACATAGATCAGGATATGAACTATTTTGGAGAAAGGTTGACTGAGGGTTTTTTCACTGAAGAGGAGTTTTTAAATGCAGAATATTATGATGCTGATATGTTTGAAACAGAGGATGATTTGAATCTGAAAATGACTATTGTAACTGCCGATGTCTGTCAAGATGAACCCAAGAATACTGTGAATTTGAGGTCAGGCCCAAAACAAGTAGTACAAAACCCAAAGAAGAAGGTAGTTGTACCTGCTAAGCAGCAATCTTATCTTGTGTCAGAGAAAAAACAAATTCCAGAAATGCAAAAGAAGAACATGGAGGTTGAAGAGGTAAATAAAACTATGCATAATTTTAATCTAGAAAATGAATTAGGAAAAATAAAGATTACTATGCCTTTTACTGAACTAATGAAAAATCCTTCTTACAAAGAATCATTTCTTAAAATGATCGGTTCAGTAAACAATCAACCTATTTCTGATATAGTGAATTTGCAAGAAGAAAATACTAAGATTTTTATTGGATCAGCCTTGGCTGAAAAAATTGAGAATGAAGCAGGTGCTTCAGCACCATTTTACATTACTCTGACAATCCATGAACAAATGATACATAACTGTTTGTTAGATTTAGGAGCATCACACAATTTAATGCCAAACGCTGTCATGGAGGATTTAGGTCTGAGTATAACCAAACCCTATCATGATCTGTATGCATTTGATTCACGAGTTGTAAAGTGTTTAGGTGTGATTAAATACATGGTTGTCAGTTTGGCTCAATTACCAATGAAAAGTGTAATCATGGATGTGGTGGTAGCTGATATTACACCTAAATTTGGGTTACTTCTCTCTAGGTCTTGGGAAAAAAAAGTTGGTGGAACTTTACAAATGGATTTATCATATGCTACCATTCCTATGTTTGAAGGAGAAAACAGAAGGTTGTACAGAGAGCTTCAAATTGCCTATATTATGACAGATGACAAGAACCCTACCAACCATCCTCTGTATGTTGTTGATAAATATTTGGGTACTTGCATGCTACATTTTAGTGATGATGACAATACTGCTGGTTTGTTATAGGTTGATAAGGAACAACTAGTTAAATGCAGCAAGGAACAGGAAGATGACCTTGGGAAATTATACTTTGATGGATCATCTTGCAAAGAAGGTGCTAGAGAAGGGGTTCTTCTCATATCCCTTAGTGGTGAAACAGTACAACTGATGTATAAATTAGAATTCATTACTATGAAAAATACTGCTGAATATGAAGCTTTGCTGTTAGGATTGAAGGCTGCCAAGGATTTAGGAATTCAGCAGATTTCTGCATATGGCGACTCCAAATTAGTTGTTCAGTAGGTGAGGAACAACTATCAATTGAAACAGGATTTTATGAAAGTCTATCAAAATGAGGTATAGGACATGATTGATAATTATTTTTTAGCTTTTAACATTACCTGTATTCCAAGGGACCATAATCAAACTGCTGATTCATTGGCTTTAGCTGATACACATTTTAGAATCCACAAAACCACACAATTGAGGTATCCCATTAAGGTTAGGTACAAACCATCTGTACTTGATAATGTAAAGAAATGAAGAGTGTTTGAATATGACATTGAAATTAAAATATTTTTGGAGCTTACACATGAGTTTTATAATTCCCTGATTGATCAAGAGGAAGATGATGAGGATGGAGATGTTGAAGAGATTGCTAAAAATGAAGTTGCTAGCCACAAGATTATTGAACTAAAATGTAATTTCATCCCAAAAGGTTTGGTACCTTTATAAAGGATATTTTCGAAAGATGATACACCCATAAAACCTATTGTACAGTCTTCAGAAGAGAATGTGGTGGATTGTAACATTAGCACTGCAGAACATCCTATAATGGTGAAAATTTCGAAAGCACTCACAGCTGAACAGAGAAACAAGTACATAAAATTGTTAAAGGAACACGTTGATGTCTTTGCATGGTATTATGAATAATTGAGAACATATGATACTGGAATTATACAACATAAAGTCCCTTTAGAACCAAATGTTAAACCTTTTCGTCAAAAATTAAGGAGGATTAATCCAACCTTGTTTCCTATTATTGAAAAAGAAGTGAAAAAGTTATTAGATGCCAAGATCATTGTTCCTCACAGGTACTCTTCATGGGTGGCTAATCTAGTTCCTATTATGAAAAATAACGAATAAATCGGACTGTGTGTTGACTTTAGAAACTTGAATAGATCTTCACTAAAGGATAATTATCCTCTGCCTAAAATTCAGCAAATATTGCAGAAGGTTGTTGGAGCATAGAGGATTTTTATGGTTGATGGTTTCTCAGGATACAATCAGATTTCTATGCATCTTGATGATAAGGAGAAAATAGCTTTTACCACTCCCTGGGGAACTTTCATGTATGATAAGATTCCTTTTGGTTTAATGAACGCTGGAGCAACTTTTCAGAGGGCTAAGGATATAGCTTTTGTTGGGGAAAAGGACAAGTTTGTGGTAATTTACTTAGATGATATTACTGTATTTTCACAATCAGATGATGAACATCTAAAACATTTGAAATAGACTTTCCTAAAATGTAGAAAATTTGGGTTGTCCTTGAATCCAAAGAAGTCACACTTTGCTATACAGGAAGGAAAATTACTGGGTCATTTAGTTTCTGCTGATGGTATATGGATTGACCCAGAAAGGGTAAAAGCAATATTGAAGATAAGTCTGCTCAGGAGTAAAAAAGATGTCCAATATTTCATTGGTAAAATCAACTTTCTGCATTGGTTTATACCAAAATTTACTGAGACTATCAAGCAGATTAAAACCATGCTAAAGAAGGATCAAGAAGTCAAATGGACCACTGAAGCAAAGAATTCATTTGAAAAAATCAAGACAGCTCTTACTAAAGTCCCTGTATTAGTAAGTATAGATTTTACCAGAGAATTTCTAAGATTTTCCTTTGCATCTGAAGATACACTAGTAGTTGTTCTATTACAGAAGAATAAGGATGGTCTTGAGCAACCTATTGCATTCTTCAACAAAACTCTCAGAGATTCTGAATTAAAATACAACATCTTGGAAAAACAAGCTTATTCTTTGGTGAAAGATTTGAAATTTTTCAGAATCTATGTTTTGCATTCCAAATTTATTTCATATGTGCCTAATGCTGCTGTAAAATATGGTTTGACACAGCTTAACAACAAGGGGAAAAGAGGAAAGTGGATTGCTAAAATCACGGAGTATGATGTAGATATCATACCTACCAAACTAGTCAAGGGACAAGGTTTAGCCAAGCTACTAGCTGAATCAAATTGCCAAGCTTTAGGATTGCATGTGATGACAGAAGATCCAGCTCAGGAAGAAAATCAAGCAGAATTAGAGAAAGAGAAGATTATGGACTTCTATTCAGCATCCACATGGTACTTATACATTGTGTATTTTCTGTTGTATTTTCAATGTCTTGATCATTTAGATAGAAAATCTACTATATCTTTGAAGCTAAGAACTACTAAGTACTGTTTAGTAGAACAACAGTTATTTTGGAAGGACCCAAGGGGCATTCTACTCAGATGCTTAGATAAACCTGAAATTGAAGGAGTGATTTATGAATCTCATGAGGGTGCTTGTGGAGGTCATAAGTACTGGAAGGAAGTAACATACAAGATCTTGAGAGTTGGGTACTATTGGCCCTCTTTGTTTGCTGATGTATATCAGTAGGTAAGAGCTTGCATCCCTTGTCAAAAGTTTGTTGGAAAACAAAAATTGTTGTCATTACCTTTAAAACCAATTGCAGTAAGTGCTCCTTTCCAGCAGCGGGGTTTGTACTTTATAGGAGAGATAAGTCCATCTTCCTCAGGACAACATAGGTGGATTTTGACTGCAACAGACTTCTTTACCAAATGGGTGGAAGCTATCCCTACTAGGAATTCCACAGATAAGGTGATTATGGAATTTATTGAAGAAAATATCCCCAGTAGGTTTGGGTGTCCTCAAAAAATAGTGACAGATAATGAAAAATATTTTAAGTCTAAGGAAATGTAAGCATTTTGTGAAAAGAATGGTATCTTGTTGAAACATTCAACTCCTTACTATCCCCAAGGTAATGGTTTAGCTAAGTCTTCCAATAAAAATATCATTCAGAGTATCAGGAAACTGCTGAAGCATAATAAGAGATCATGGGATTCTATGCTAAAATATGCATTATGGGCTGATAGAATAACAGTCAAGCAAGCAATTGGAACTTCACCTTTCCAATTAGTGTATGCTACAGATGTAGTCTTTCCTATTTAGTTGGGCATTCCAGTGATGAAGTTTTTTCAGGATTGTCAGGAGGAACCTAATGATATGTAGAGAAGGATTTATGCAATGATAGAGTTGCAGCAGAATAGAGAAAAAGTGGAAGAAAAAGAACAGTTATACAAATTGAAGATAAAAGAAAGATTTGTCAGGAAAATCAAAGATAACACTTTCTCAATTGGTGACATGGTTCTAAGGTGGGATGCCAGGAAAGAGAAAAAAGGGAAACATGGCAAATTTGACAACCTATGGTTTGGCCCTTTCCTAGTATCTAAGTTTTTAGAAAATAACACTTTTGTCCTATAGACTTTGGAGGCTGAAGAATTGTCAATTCTAGTTAATGGACGATTCCTCAATAATTTCTATAGTTTTTGAGAGGAATTTTAGTTTTTCATTGTATATACTGGTGTGAGTAAAACACAATAACGAATCCATAACCCAATGGGCATTTTGTAGATTAGCAGGTAGCAGGAAATAAGGCACTGGTCTATAGGTTCTTGAAGCCTCACAAGGAGGACTTCATCCCGCAGCAGGAGCCAGATGTTAGGTCATGATTTTGTCTTCCTTAGTTTTATGCTTTTGTTTATGTTTTTTGGTTTGGTTTTACTCTTTCTTCCTATAAAATTTTGTTGATTGGGATAGTTTGAATTTTTCCCTTTAGCTTTTATGTTATTTGATTTCTTAGTTTATTTTTACAAGTTTTGGTTTGATTTCATGATCAAAGGGATTATGTAAGGCTTATATGGATTAAAATGTTTGAAAATTAGCATAAACGTTTAATTGAGATTCCTAAACCAAGTTTAAACCCCCATCATTAGCATGATTTTTTAAAAACATTAACCTGAATTTTCTTCTAGCACAAGCCGAAAAAGTTACACAGAAGCACTACAAGAAAGTCACGCAAAGTTAAAAATCCTCTTTCAATGTTGTGGGGGCATAGTTCTTTAAAGAGCCGATGAGATAGTTCATAACACTTCTGATCGCCAATTGTGAAGCTAGTTCTCTAAAGTGCCGACACTGCAGAAGAACAGTGGTTTAAAGCGTCGACACGATAGTTGATAAGGTTTTAGACTACGGCAGTAGTCTAAAGTACCAACAAAGTAGTTGATAAAGCTTCCAATCGTCGATCGTGAAGCCAATGGTCTAAAGTCCCACACAAATTTAAAATCATCTTTCAACGTTGTGAAGATTCAATGGTCTAATGCGCCGGCAGCACAATGGTTTAAAGTGTCGACACTACGGTAGCTTAGTTCTTTAAAGTGTGGATGAGATAGTTGATAGAGCTTTCAATTGTCGATCGCGAAGCCTATGGTCAAAATGTCACGCAAGTTTAAAATCATCTTTCAATGTTGTGGAAAGCTAATGGTCTAAAGTCATTTTTAAAATGCTGCAGAGATTTAGTTCTTTAAAATGCCGACACTGCGATAGCATAGTGGCTTGAAGTTTCGATGCATTAGAGATTACTACTCCCGATAGTCGACAGGTTATAAATGGGTGTTAAATTTTCATATGCTTATCTAAGACATCAACATTTCATTTCATATTCATAACAAAAGAATATAAACATGATCACTAAAATATAGACAAGCACAACCATACAAAAGGAACACAAGGATTTATCTTGGGAAAACCCTAAAGGGAAAAACCCAGCAAAAGCTTACTCAATATAGATGCCCCAAAAAGGTAAAAGATAAAAGATAAAACCAGCAAGGAGATCAAAGCCTGATCCTCCTCCTTCTCCAGCTACTTCTCTTCTCCACTAATGCGCTACACAAGTGAGAGTGTGTGTTTCAAATCAGGAGCACTACACCTCTATTTATATTCATCCGTTCACTTAAGTTAACTCATCTATCATGTAGGCTCGAGTTAATCATGTAGGCTCGAGTTACACATGTAGGCTCAAGTAACTGCACTGGGGTGCTAATGACCCACCTTTACAATTAGAGGGGACTTCCTCATGACTCTTATTAGTTCTTCCGATTAGATGCATCGGGGTATAAGATAATACAAGTGGTTCTCCTGGTAGGACCATCGGGGACCACAAAAGATACATATATAATATTCTTCCAAGTTACAATATTTCAACACTACCCCTTAACGAGAAGGGTATTCTAAAACAACATCAACAACAACAATAGTAGGAGAGGACATCATCAACATCATCAGGGTAACACATCTATAAATAATTGGAAGCTTTTGAACATCATATCGTCTTCGTCTTCAATATTTGACGATAGAAACTCTTTAATCAACATCAGCATCTTTTGACCTTTTGATCAGCAACATCTTCAACACTTTGATCTTTCGAATCAGCAACATCTTTAGCAACATATTCAGCACTTAGACCTTTCGATCAGCAGCAACATATTCAGCACTTTGACCTTTCGATCAGCAACATCTTCGGCACTTTGACCTTTCGATCAGCAACATTTGCAGCAACATCTTCAACACTTTGACCTTTCGATCAGTGGCAACATCTTCAGCACTTTGACCTTTCGATCATCACCAATATCTTCAGCATTTTGATCAGCAATATCTTCAGCACTTTGATCTTTTGATCAGCAAAGACATCTTCAACATTTTGAGCTTTCGATCAGCAACATCATCACATTCTAATTAGTAACATCGTGATCAGCACCATCATCATACTTGAACTCTCGAATTGAATCATTATCATCATATTATGATCTTTTGATCAGTATGTTGTCATCATCACATAATGATCATCATCATTGTCACACTCTGATCTTTAGATCAGTACATCATCATCATCATACTCTTGATCGTTCGATTAGTACATTGTCATCATACTCTGATATTTTTATTAGTACATCATCATCATCATAAAAACATCATCATCATGAAAACATCAACATCATCAAAACATCATTATGATCAAAACATTCAACATCATCAAAACATCAAAATATCATCATCATCACACTCTGATCTTTCGATCAGTACATCATCATCATCATAAAATCATTATCATCAAAACATCAACATCATCATCATCAAAACATCAACATGATCCTTCCTTTCGGAATTGCGGGATCAACACGTCTGTGGTAATCAGACGATCCTTCCTGTCGAAATTACGGGATTTAGGTCTTTACAGAGTTACTAACGATCCTTCCTTTTAGAATTACGAGATCAACACATTTGTGGAGCTCAGATGATCCTTCCTTTTGAAATTACGGGATCAAGTCTTTACGGAGCTACTAACGATCCTTTCTTTTGGAATTACGGGATTTAGGTCTTTACGCAGTTGCTGACGATCCTTCCTTTCAGAATTACGGGATCAACACATTTGTGGAACTCAGACAATCCTTCCTATTGGAATTACGGGATCAACACATCTGTGGAACTCAGACAATCCTTCCTGTTGGAATTACGGGATCAAGTCTTTACGAAGCTACCAACGATCCTTCCTTTCGAAATTATGGGTGTTATAGCGGATTTCACCACTCTAGGTGAATCACACTTTGTATGGCCTTCCCCTATCCCGCTGCAGACTCCTTAGCCCCTATGGACCATTTTTTATCCTTTGATGTTTCCTTGATCATCCCTAAAAACACATGAAAATTGCTATACGTGAAATTTAAACCTATAAGCACGTACATACACGGGTTTGACCACTAAAACCACGTACATCGAGATGTGTGCATAATCCAAATCCTTTTGGAGTTTTCCTTGACATGGATCTGACTCATTTGACTCCTGGCCTTCCATATGCCTTGAGATCGCTCGGATTCGACCTTTCATTTCCCCTTTGAAAAGCTATATAAGGAACCCCTTAGTACATTGAAGGCATAAGAGAGAATTGAGAGCAACGAAATTATAGTCCATTGTTAATGGGATGTATACTTGAGTCTGCATCCCTTTGTCCCTTGGAGCATTTTTGTGTTCTTCCCAAGATTTCCTTTTGCTTGTGAGCTTGCTATCGAGAGATGGAGGATTGAAGTGGTGGAGGCCCGAGTGGGGGATTCAGTTTCTCCGGTTCGCAGACGTGCTGTCAAAGGTTGTATCTTGTAATCTCTTATTTATATTAATAGAAATATCTTTTCCTGTCCAATGATGTGTATTTGAATGTTTATTTTATCCATGGAATTATGTCAAATGATTTTACATTATTGGTTATATATGCTAGAATAGATCTAACACCATGATATATAGAATGCTTGTATTGTTTACTTGTTGTTGAGGAAGTAATAGAGCAATTCAAGCTGAAGATTGGAAATCTCAATGGGGGTCTGCTTCAACCATCCGGAATAAGGTACGAGGTTTGATCCTTTAGTGTTAGACATTTTATTTCTATTGCATATTGGGAAAGATTGATTTCTGGAGTCAAGCTATCTGTTTTGGTACCCCAAGCCATAGGAATTTCTCTCCGTAACAGAATTGGCAACTCCACTGGGGAGGTTCCATGTTCTTATTTGGGGGTTTGCGGGCACAATGGCCTTGATATTTTTTACTTGCTCTTTGTTTCTCCCTATTTCTGTGTCACATTTTATAGTATGTTTGTCCATTGAAACTACCCTTTATTGGTTTGTCCTTGGCCTGCTTTCTACCACTTCCTTCTCTATATACGCAGGTTTTTGTCCAAAAGTCACGTACATATGCATATTTTTGGCCAAAAGTCACGTACATACGCAACTATTCTTTAAACAGTCGCGTACATCCTCCCTTTTGGTGAGTTTGATGTTGTGGGAAGTTGCTGGGTGGGTTGTGAGTGTGGTTGGGTCTTCCTTGGGTCTGATGTTGTCTGTTGGATGCTTCTTTTGTGACCAGAGACCGCTTTTGCATTGATTTTTCTTTGAAAGTAGTTTTAGTCATTTATCCTTTTTTTTTTGCCATTAGTGCATTACTCTTTTTGTCTCGGTGTCTTGTTGGGCTTGTCTTTTATACTTGCTGCAGAGACCGAGAGTTTTAGATGACTTTTATTGCATTTTTCATTCTTTTATATTGAAAAATACAAAGTAGTTGCACTCTTAGTTGCATCTTAGATATAGATTTGAGGAGGTACTTGCATTGGATTGCTTGGATGAGAGTTGTGTTAGGGCTTTCATATAGGAAGGATTGCATTGACATTCAGAAATGAATATATATTCATGCATCTCATGTAGTGGCATACCCTATTTTTCATTTGACAAAGATTTCACTTGGCATTGTTTGTTATGGTGTGCATATTTACTTCACTGTTGAGTCATAACTTCACTAGTTGCACAACCATTTACCTTTGAGTAATTATAGCCAATTAAAATCAACACTAAATTAAAATGAATTACACTCTTTTCTTTTCTAGGGTGCACCAACAAGCTTAGGTTTTAGGATCTTGGAATAGTTCATTGTAAGTCAATTCTCCAAGATCACTAAAAAACAACATCTAGGTTTCTGTCTAGGTGAGTGTGTGAAATCCTTGGTATAACCAGTGTTTCTAAGGATCCTCCTCTCAAAATGGAGTTAAGCACAAGGTAGTGTGAGCAGTTATTTATTGGGATGACCCCTAGTCATAACTGAGTAGCACCAGAGATATTTCCAGGATTGTATTCGTATCTGGGGGCTCTTTCGAGAGTTTCGGGCTTTGCTACCCTGCCCATATGGTCAATCCTGCCTGTGACTGTCTACTTGAGCATTGATTATATTGAGGTGACCTTAGTTTCCTTACCTAGGTATCATAGGGGGTACTTGCAGAGGTTATTCTACGAATGTCCTGGCCAGGTAGAGGTCGAACAGCACAATCGCTATATGCGTTGAAGCTGAGGGCCACTATAATTGGTTACGCACCTCTACTTGTAGTTTATGGGAGTTTCAAGCCTCTCCTAGGAGAGACATACCTACTGCATTTGGGAGCTCACATATCCTCCCCTTGGTTTGCTTTTATTTTGGTTGTATAATTTCTTAGGAGTGTGCTCTTTGTGCACTAGTTGGCCTTTGGTATCGTGGTTACTTGAGTATATTTATGCTCTCTTGAGTTCAGGTCCTTTTATTTTCGGCATGCTTGGTATCCTATCACCCGTATTGGTCCTAGTACAGACCTTGGTGTCAGACTTGGGGGAATCACAACCCCTTACCGTGCTCATATATTTGGGAATGGTCATCTTCCATCCTCTACTCCATTTGTGGAGGATTTTTTCCCTTGGCTCGGTCTTTACACCAGTGGTCACCCTCACTGGGGTGGTAGTGTATGCGTGAACGTTGGGTTGACACCTTAGTTTCATTTTTATGTCTCATCATTCACCGCATTATTTCCTTGGGGTGCTGTTTTCATGATCATTCCTCCCTATATCCTATAGTTTGGATTCTTTATTGACTATTTTGGGTTGTTTTGGTCTAATATGGCTGTCATGTAGGATCCAGTTTTTGTACACTCTCTCTAAGGTTTTGACCCGTTCGTGCCTATCACAGGTATTATGTTTGAACTGGCATATAGGTTAGGATATCACATCCACTTGCACTTATGCATTGCCCTATGACCGTTCCATCTTAACCTTAGGTACGAACCCATTCCATGGTATCACGAAACCTTCATGCTGCTATTAGAAGTGGTACTATGTGAATGGTAGAGCTTTCCTATACATGGGTTTCCTAGTTAGCTCCCCTTTGCATTTGGTGCCCATGTTGTGACTCCTCTCTTAGGTCCAGGAGTCCATTGTATAGTACTACCATGAAATTTCGCAAGAGCCTCATACTCCTCTTGATCTTATGCTGGCCTATTTCCCTCAGGACTCCCTCATGTCAAGTTGTGAATGCATTATCATGAGCTTTTCCTGCCTCATTAAGCTTTATGCCGACTCTCCTGACATTGCATTTCAACCATATAGCCTGATCTTGTCTCATGTCTAGCCATGCAGAGCCATTTTCTATATCCTTCGCAGCTTGATTCCCTTTTTACCAGAAGGGGATTTTCCCCCGAGTGTCGATATCCTACACATGTATCCTTGCATTGAGAATAGGTATGTTCCACTACTTGGAACTAGTTTGTTTTCCCTTATGACACTCATCTCCTCCTTGTTTGTAACTATAAAGCTAGTTTATTATTTTTTCAAGCTTTTCAAATAACTAAAAAAGTCTAAAAAAAAATCAAATAACCAAAAATCCGGACAAGGAAAGATGTTATCTTTGGCAGCTATCGAGTCACGTCACCTTTGAACAGAGCACTATATATCACATCCATTGGTTGGGTTATATTTTGACTTTAGGAGTTGTACTCATTGATCTGAGTTTATCTCCACCGACCGGTTAAGCTTCTAGTCCCTATGGAGCCTCTGTTGATGCCTCCTATGTCACAAAGATGTCCCAGTTTGTATATCAAGTCTATGCTGTCTTCATTAAGTCACCATACGTCGTTATGCTCTTGTTCGAAGGAAGTTGAAACCTGAGTCGGCCATTCCTTAGTTATCTTGACTTTGCATGTCGGCCATTCTCGGTACAGTTACTGGTTTGTGCACCTTATGATCGAGTCCTTCCACATTATATAGCTTTGTTGAGTAACTCATGTTGGATGATGGGGGATTCCTTAATGCCCTCCTTCCAGCGGATTTCATCCCATCAAATTTAGATCATCTATTCTAGGATTGGAGTCTAGAGTCATTTTGAGTGCCTTGAGACTTGCAGTCATCAGTGGCAGGTTCTCTCGCAATTGACAGTTTCTCAGGAATACATCAATGTCCCCTGATCGATGGATCCTTTCAAGTGTTCGACCTCAACACATTTATTCATGCTTGTTAGTTTGCACTCTAGTACCTTGATTCCCATTTTCATTATCGGTGGGTTATCTCGCGTGTGTTAAAGGTATACATTAATGACCGGTAATTAGACGATGGACTACTATGTTTGACCTTGACACCCCTATTCGCATAGTAGGACATGTACTTGTAGCGGTTTTTGTAGAAGACCTTCCATATTGGTGGAATTTCTTATATGATACCTCCTTGATCATGCCAGTGTTCATGAGATTTCAGCTCTCATGACTTGATTCCAGTGTATGTCAGATATTTCCAGCCACTATGGAGATTCTGATCTATTGTATATCTTCAGTCTTTTTGGAGATCATGGTCCTTTGTATATCTTCATCATGGAAATTATGATCTATGTATATTGTATGTGGCGATGACCACATATGTGATATCATGTATCATGCCTATTCATGGCCATTGTACTCTTATGTATCCGGGACTACTATATGTACTTGCAGTTATATGCAGAGTTGTATTATGGTACTATGTTGATTGGGTGGCTAGTCTTTCATTTGGGACCCTTCATCACTCCACTTCTGGGATGGACTTATAATGTCTTTCGGCCATCGTATGACCCCTCTGACCTCACACATTAGGGGGCATCTGTTATAGTGGATTTCAACACTCTAGGTGAATCACACTTTGTATGTCCTTCCCCTGTCCCGCTGCAGACTCCTTAGCCCCTATGGACCATTTTTTACCTTTGATGTTTCCTCAATCATCCCTAAAAACACATGAAAAATGATATGCGTGACTTTTAAACCTATAAGCATGTACATACATGGGTTTGACCACTAAAATCACGTACATCAGGATGTGTGCATAATCCAAATCCTTTTGGAGTTTTACTTGACATGGATCTAACTCATTTGACTCCTGGCCTTCCATATGCCTTGAGATCGCTCGGATTCAACCTTTCACTTCCCCTTTGAAAAGCTATATTAGAAACCCCTTGGTACATTGAAGACATAAGAGAGAATTGAGAGCAACGAAACTATATTCCATTGTTTCCGGAATGTATGCTTGAGTCTGCATCCCTTTGTACCTTGGAGCACTTTTGTGTTCTTCCCAAGCTTGCCTTTTTCTTGTGAGCTTGCTATCGAGAGATGGAGGATTGAAGTTGTGGAGGCCCATGTGGGGTATTCAGTTTCTCTGGTTCGCAGACGTGCCCTCAGAGGTTGTATCTTGTAATCTATGATTTATATTAATAGAAATATCTTTTCCTGTCCAATGATGTGTATTTGAATGTATATTTTATCCATGGGATTATGTCAAATGCTTTCACATTATTAGTTATATATGCTAGAATAGATCTAACACCATGATATATAGAATGCTTGTATTGTTTACTTGTTGTTGAGGAAGTAATTTAGTAATTCAAGCTGAAGATTGGAAAGCTCAATGGGGATCTACTTCAACCGTCTAGAATAAGGTACGAGGTATGATCGTTTAGTGTTAGACATTTTATTTCTATTGCATATTGGGAAAGATTGATTTCTGGAGTCAAGTTGTCTATTGTGGTACCCCAAGCCATAGGAATTTCTCTCCGTAACAATGGGATTTAGGTCTTTATGGAGTTACTAACAATCCTTCCTTTCGGAATAACGGGATCAACACATCTGTGGAACTCAGACAATCCTTCCTATTGGAATTACGAGATCAATTCAATGATCCTTCCTTTCGGAATTATGGGATTTAGGTCTTTATGGAGTTACTAACGATCCTTCCTTTCAGGATTATGGGATCAACACAGTTGTGGAACTTAGATAATCCTACGTATTGGTATTATGGGATCAACACACGTTCTCAAGTACCAAATTCACCAGATCTATTTTGAACTGAGATTCAAGGATGATACAATCCTACTACCTCTTCAATGACCGAAGTTCACTGGATCCGTTCTGAACCAAAGTTCAAGGATGATACAATCCTGCCACCTTCTCGATGACCGAAGTTCACTGAATCCATTCTGAGCCGAAGTCCAAGGATGATACAATCCTGCCACCTTCTTAATGACTGAAGTTCAGTGGATCCATTCTGAACCGAAGTCCAAGGATGATACAATCCTGCTGCCTTCTCGATGACTGAAGTTCACCGGATCCATTATGAACCGAAGTCCAAGGATGATACAATCCTGCCACCTTCTCGATGACCGAATTTTACCAGATCCATTCTGAACCAAAGTCCAAGGATGATACAATCCTGCCACCTTCTCAATGACTGAATTTCACCAGATTCGTTCTGAACCGAAGTTCAAGGATGATACAATCCTGCTACATTCTTGATGACCAAGGTCACCGGATCACTTTTGGACATATGTCCCAGGATGATACAATCCCTCTTCATTCTCTAATACCGAGGTCTCTGGATCACTTCTAGACATATGTCCTAGGATGATACAATCCCATTGCAACATCACTACTCCCGCTTTCAAGGAAGGTCTTTCCAAACCACACCAAGCTTGTCTCGAAAGTGTTCGAACTTTAATCGGGACAGAGGCTTCGTCAGCACATCACCATCTAAACCATCATCATCTACATTTTCAGTATGTAAATACTGAACTATCACCATATGAATCTCCAGTATGTGAATACTGAAAGCATCATCTATATCTTAAGTATGGGAATACTGAAACATCATCATCTGCATCTTTATGTTGTATGTAGAAATATCGGATTTCTATGTGTTACGACGGAACACAGGGTTCTTTGTTATCACAACTCTCATTGTCACATAGAATCAATGTAGTATCCATCTTTAGGTCAAGGAGACCTGATATCAGCTTCCAAAGCCATATGGCTTCACAAATTAGCAGAGCAATCTGCTATGTATTCTGCTTTTGTTGTTCTAGGAGAAACACTGGATCGTTTCCTGCTAAACCATGAACTCATAGCAGACCCCAAACAAAAGCATCTACCTGATGTGATTTTCCTGTCTGAGATACTTCCAACCCAATCTGCATCTGTCTAGCCATACAATCTGTAGTCATGGCTACCATCATTGTCTATACCAAGGTCTATAGTCCCTTTCAGATATCTCATCACATGTTTTGCAGCTACTAGGTGAACCCATCTTGGTTGAACAAGATATTGACTTAAGGTGTTCACAGCAAAACAAATGTCTAGTCGAGTATTTGTTAAGTACATCAATGACCCAATGATCTGTCTATAATGACTCGCATCTACTAACTCTGATGAGTCATCATCTAACAGCTTTAGGTTGGAGTCCATGAGTGTGGCCATGGATTTGCATTCCAACATATTTAATCTCTTCAATATCTCTACCGCATACTTTCCCTGGTTGAGAAATATTTCTTCTGAACTTTTCCATACTTCCAGACCTATGAAATAATGCATTAACCCAAGGTCTTTCATCTCAAATTCTTCTACTAGTTTCTTCTTGCTTTCCATGATCTATTTCTCATTCCTTGTCAAGAATAAGTCATCCACATATAATAACAGGATGACAGGTTCATCTTCTACAACCTTGGGATAAAGGTTAGGATCCGCTCTACTCTTGGTAAAGTCCATAATTGACAGTAAATTGTCTATCCTTCCATACCAAGCTCTAGGAGCTTGCTTCATGCCATAGAGGGCCTTCTTCAACTTACATATATGAGTCCATCTTCCTTCAACTTCAAATCCTTATGACTATTCGATGTAAAACTCTTCCCCAATCATACCATTAAGGAAGGCTTGTCTTTACTTCATCATGCAAGCAACTACCATCATAGTTTTGAAGGAAGTGTACCTTGCTTTCTGGAGTAAGTGTCTCTTCAGAATTAATTCCCTCTTTCTTATAGAAACTTCTAGCCACAAGTCTTTCCTTACTTCTATCAACAACATATTTTATCTTGCAAATCCATTTGTAAGATACCACATTCTTTCTTTCTGGTTTGAGTACTATATCCCAAACATCATTCTAGTATTATTTCATCATAACATCTTCCATGAGTTCGTCTTTTCAGATCATCAACATATCATAGTATTCTGCATTCAACTTTGAAGGTTGGAATCCAATTTACTCTTGGTAAAGTCTCGATCCATCAGGAAGTTGTCCATCATGTCGTACCATGTCAAACTCAGATATCTTCTGTAGTCACTCCCCCTGAAGTGGAGTATTATATTCATTATGTACAGGTGATTCTATGCTCGATATATACTGGTCAATAGAGTATGTCATGTCATAGTCTATTCTTTCTGAGGCAAATCATGATTCTTTCTTTGTACACTTGTTCTTGCAGATCCATATGGAAGATACTACGTACTTCCCTTTATGTCTCGAAATCATATCGTATACATCATTCCTCATAATCAACTATCATAGCTTCTTTCATAGCATTCTTTTCTTCATCTTGAGTTATCTCTCATACCCATGGTGGTCTTCATCCTTCGAGGTGGATCTACCGCTCTCTGAAGCTCTTTCTTTCGTCATGGTGTCTCTGACCCTGGGAGCTTTAGATTCATGTTTATTGAATTGTCATCACTTGTTCTTTGGAACAAGTCTCATCCTTATTTTATTTTAGGAGGTTGTACAGGACCTTTCCTACAATTCAAATGCACCAGTTGCATGGTTAGAACTACATATGAATAACGACAAATTCTTATGCATCTTGCAAATATTTATCCAATACAACATTCATCCATATCTCATAGAAACTTTCTATATTCTTTCCATCTCTACCATGACATCATTGAGATTGTGCACTAATCCAATATATCAACAAACAAGTTTCATTCTAGATAAGTAACAATGGATATTTGTATAGACCCATGAGCTACTTACCCATCACATGCATGCAAACAACACATCAACTGAATATAATCAAATGCATAATAGAACAATATCATTAAATGAAAATTGAATACTTATCTTTTGTTTTTTTTGTGGGTAGACTCCTTCTTGATCAATATGCTTCATCATCTTCTTCATCCATGAAATCATCATTTCTTATCCAAATGATAAGATGGATAAGAGGCTTGTCAAGAATTGAGTTCTTCATATTCCTCATCACTTGAGGGATCTTCTTTGAATGGTGAGAGATTGATCTTCAATTTGCTCCCATCTTTATTCTTCTCTTCTTATGAGATGAGCTTATTATTCTTCTCAGAGTCAGCTGAAAGTAATCACTTCCTTTTGGCACACATTCCTCGCATGAATGAATCCCATGATCATGGGAGGCCATTCAAGGTGGCTATCACCACTTCTGCATTCTCTGCTTCTTCTTCTACTGCTTCAAGATGTTATGCATTCTGGATCTTCACATTCTTCAACTATTTTCTCAAATCAATCTTCTGAATTATGTTCTTATATTCAAATAGATTTATCAAGGAATCAAACATCTTAAGTGTCTTTAGGGAAGACACTTGTTGTACAAGTTTATTCGTGATTGAATCAACAATGATCTTCTTGGACTTTATCAAGTTCTTCTTGTGTAAGGCTTTGAGGCTCATCTCCCTCTAGAACTGAAACCTCTCTACTCATGTAGGTGTCCAATTCATTTTCTTCAGAGAGATCAAATACTTTCATGCTTGGAATTTTTTAACTTCACCAAGCTTATCATCAAGCTGATGTGATAGATCACTTTGAAATGAGAACCTCAAATGCAAATAGCAAAATATTAGATCTTACTGATTTGAGGTGTCCATCCTACTTCTGGAGCTGGATGATCTAGGGTTTGTTAGAGAAACCCTAAGTTTCAAAACTTGGAATCTTTTAGATATGATTGGATAGAAATATATATCTCTTCAAATGGATCTGTCCAATGTACTCCTTTTCTGAAAACAGTGGAGGGAATCCCCTGGAACAGGAAGCCCTAGTTTTCTAATTTCTTCTGCAGAAATGCCTATTACTGTTTCTGTGATATCTCTGAATATAATGCTCCTCTGTATCTTAAATTTCTCACTGAGGTAACCTATAATGTCCCTGATATAAAACCATAGGTTTCACCAATTGGGATTTATGATCATTTTCCCAAGGTGACCTGTTACAGGACTGTTCAGAACTGTGAAGTTGTACGGCATGCCATATGTCACTGGTTCATCTTCAAGTTCTGAAATTAGAACCACATAAATTATATCCTGTGATTTTTCTGGAATATCTTTAGGAATTCCATTTGGACATGTGCTACATCAATTATCCCCACGTGTCCTTTTTAAGGATGAATTCTGGAAGAGGATAGAAGCCTAACCTGGAGGAATAATATCTCCCAGAATATAGTGAATTTGAGGCTGAATTTTGGATACAGTGTAAATCAAGATGTTATTTTCAGCCTTTGCAATTTTCAACTCTTGATCCTTCGCCAATCTCAGGATATAACAAATGTACCAAAACTTAGCCGTTTTAGTATTTAGGGTTTTTCCAGATCGGGGTCAAACTAGGGTTTGACTTTTCTGGAGTTTCACCCAACCAAATTTCTTGATCCAAGTATCTAAACTTCGATTTTGATGAGGAGAAAAATCCTATGCTGGGATCACTCAAAAATTCCTCTTCTATAGAAAGCCCTAATTTTCCGCACCAAAACTGAAAATGCTTAGAATTGAATTTCGCTTCGACAAAAAGATGCACCCTTTAATGGAGAGTCAGTATAGCCTTCTTTTGCTGATAAATTGTGGATAGAGACCCAAAAAATAAGAAGCCATAGCTTCTATAGCTACACAATGTATTCTTTCAGGGTGGCTCTGATACCATGTTAAATTTTCATATGCTTAGCTAAGACATTAGTATTTCATTCCATATTCATAACAAAAGCATATAAAAAGGATCACTGAAATATAGACAAGCACAACCATACAAAAGGAACACAAGGATTTATCCTGGGAAAACCCTAAAGAGAAAAACCCAGCAAAAGCTTCCTCAATATAGATTCCCCAAAAAGATAAAATATAAAAGATAAAACCAACAAGGAGATCAAATCCTGATCCTCCTCCTTCTCCAGCTACTTCTCTTCTCCACTAATACGCTACACAAGTGAGAGTGTGTGTGTGTAAAATGAGGAGCACTACACCTCTATTTATATTCATCCGTTCACTTAAGTTTACTCATCTGTCATGTAGGCTCGAGTTAATCATGTAGGCTTGAGTTACACATGTAGGCTCAAGTAACCACACTGGGGTGCTAATGACCCACCTTTAAAATTAGAGGGGACTGCCTCATGACTCTTATTAGTTCTTCCAATTAGAAGCATCGGGGTACAAGATAATACAAGTGGTTCTCCCGGTAGGACCATCGGGGACCGCAAAAGATACATATAGAATATTCTTCGAAGTTACAATATTTCAACAATGGGAAGTGTTGATTCGTTCGGTCTTGAACCTATAATCGTCGATGGTGAGAAGGATTAATTGTTAATAATGGGAGATGCTATTACCATGGGAACATTCAAATGATAATAACTTTGACAAGTGGAATATAATTATGAAAGTGAATCATGGCGATTTCTTGAAGAAGCGATGCAATAATAATGACAGACTATAACGAGACAAAGGCATTTCCAATCACGGTTTTTCTTGAAGTGCACGGAGAGCAGGTGGATATCGTGGAGGAAAATTAGTACTTAAAGATTGGAATTTTGAAATAGAATGAAAATCAGGGTTTTTAGGAGCAGGAAAAGGCAAACAAAGGATCAGTTCACATAGCTAAAGCAGACTATCCAGTAGTTGACTCAGCAGAACGAGCAGAACTATTAGAGGTTGCTAAATCTGTTTTTAGGTCAAATTTTTGAAACTTGGTACAAAACATTTCCTAAACCGGTGATAGGGAATACTGTGAGAGTTTGAAGATAAATAGACTACCAAAACTATGCAAATTTGAAGATAAATAGACTGTGAGATTACTGACAGGTGCTGCAAACCATACTGAAAATGAAGAACTCACTAGAAAGATGGTAGAGATGGAAGTAGAGCAACTGAAGGCTAAAAGAAAGGCGCAATCCTTAGAATGGATAGCCTTGTTAGCAGAGGCAGCTAAAGATTTATGAGGCTTGTTAACACAATCAGTTATTAGTGATGTTTTGAAGGATATTTCATTTTTGTAATTATTATTTTGATAGAACTATTTCGATGAGTAGGATGAAAAGCAATTAGGTTTTAGTCCTTAAGTAAATTTTGAAGGATAGTATTAATGTATGTCACAAAGACGACTAGAGGTTTGATTTTTTTTGGCTGGCTAGAGGAGGTCTCTAGACTTGTTCATAAGCTAAGTAAATGACTCTTATGTGTATTTGAAGACTTATTATGAAATATATGCTCCATTTTACCCTTCAGTTTGTTCTATGTCTTCATTTATTTGTTTTAGCTACTCAGTTGGTAATTTCAATGCTGGTTTAAAGTTTTTATGCTTGTAGTGATTGCCATTTGTGGATGAACATCAGTGCTATTTTTTGTTGGATACATGGTTATTATTTTATGCATATCAGTGTTTCTATGCTTGTGATTTAGTTCTTATTTGGGTAATGAGTGCATTCCCTCTTGTCACCAAACATCACAACCAGAAAACCTTAAAAAACCCTAAAAACCCAGTTTTGTTTTATTGAAATATTTGAGATTATGTTGGCTTGTTTTCTTGTAGTCTGGAAACAATTTCTGGTATAAATAGAGATATAACCAAGAAACCCACCAGAAGTCTCCAATATCAGAACCTGAGCATTCAGAATCAGTATATGGGCAATGTATGAGCTCATTTGATAGTAAGACACTCTTACTATGCATGCAATGGGAACTATCAATTATAGTATAATTGATATTATAATTGTTTATATGAACAATTCCTTTTATGCATAATTAACGTGTAGTGCAATATATAACCTATGGGTTCTGTAGGCAAAAAATATTTTACATGCAGTGCGACATTTAATGCAACGGTCGTCACACTGTGGGTCATTGGATCTCAACCTGTTTGAGATCCAAAGTCCCACAGTGTGACAAATGTCGCATTAATTTCCGCACTGCATGTAGAGTATTGTTCTTTGGTTTTGTGGACGTGCTTTCGTTCGACAATCTTGACACTAAGTTAATGCTTGGTGGCATATTAGTTGATGGAACTCAGTGATGACTCGGAGTGTGGATTTGGAATTAAGACTTGATTGAGTGCAAGACCCAACATTTTGCCAAAATAAATATGAAAAGTTATCATTTAAATATGCTAGTAACTTAGTGAGCTTATTTAGTAACTTGTTTATTTTTCTAACAGGAGTTGAAAACTTACTGTGAGACTTGGCAAGAGGTCAAAAATTTAACATGGTGATTTTAGTGCTCACAATGACTGTTGAAAAACAAATATAATAATGATTAAATGTTTAAAATTTTTGTTTGTAGATTCCTTGTAACTAAATTTTTTTGGCATGTCATTGTCTTCAATCCTCAAATCCTTGTGCAAACTGAGGGTTAACATGGTGAACACCTCATATGAATATTCGGGAGCTTAGTTTATGGGTTCAAAGTTTGGTTGAGACAATCTTGCATAGGCTCAACAAAGGTTATGTATTTCCCTTTGTGCTAGATTGAGATTGATTTCAAATGCATTTTCAAGATATACTTTATGTCTTCTAGCTATGAGAATGTAGTCTTTGTTCACTTCACTAGGACAAAGTTGCGAGAGTTTAATTGGTTATGCTACAATGCATGATTGGTTTTAAAAGGATAGTTCCACGGGACATCATTTATGTAAAGTTTGGTGCTCATCCTTTTACCTCAAGATCACTTCAATTTTTCCATGGATACGATCTCTTAGTGACTCATTGTTGAGAAGAGATTCCATGGATACCCTTTATTGGCACTTTTTAGAGGAGATTGCTTTTGCTTCTCCAAGCATCTCCCCTCAATCATGATAGCATTAGTTAGTTCTCTATGACATCAGGTATGTTTTTTATTAGAACAATAAAATTTTCAATGTTGTCAACCATTAGATGCTGGGAAATTATTGACAGCCTTGATAATGTACATATTCTCTATTTATTGAATGCTCAAAGCTGTTAATGTAGGCTTTATCATTTTCACTTTGATCCAATACTTTGCTCCTTCAATTTTTCTGATGGTTTGAAGTTGTCAAAATGTCATATGTTTGTGGCATGTGCTAATAATAGGATTTATTCCTTTCCCACATTCCAAATTTAGACAGTATAATTGTGTTTTTATAGTCTTTAATTTCTTGATAGCAAGCATTCGAAGTTCTAAGACCTGCACTTTTATATTGTGCATATAAGATGGTTTTTCCTAAGTATGATATTCTTTGTTGGTATTCAACCGGGAGCGATGTTAAAGAGACAGACATGCAAATTTACAAATCTATAAGTTGTGCTAATATAGTAGTTGTATTCAATTGTATTGTCAACAATGCAACGTCTTTTACTTTAATTGTAAGTCAAATTCGATGGACAACTCTTGAAACCTACAACACTCTCAAGCTTGATATAAGTGCATATAGATATACTTTGTTAGTATTGTGATTCCCATTTGCTCTCTGATTAAAAACAGACTTACTTTTAATTTTAGTTTTCTCCTTCTCAGGCACTAGAGTAAATACTTTTTGTAATTTTTAAATTCATTTTATAGGTAAAAAACACATAGAATTGCAAGAAGATAATGTGCATGAATGGTTCCATAACAATTCATGTAATACTTGTACATAGGAAGGGAAGTATTTAAGCATACTTTTTAGCAAATTCAAAGTGCAAAGTTGGAGAGCATATGGACATGATGCCATATGCCCAAAAATCATATGATAATAATGTCAAGTTTGTGTAAGGTCCTCTAAGTCCTTTAGTTAGGTCAAATTAGTGTAAACAATTTAAACAGGTGAGGATTGAATATGAGGTAAAGGACCAACTTTTGTGACTGCACTCAATTTTCCAGCCAAGCCTCATCATGGCCATATTTTCTAGGTTGCATTAATACTAATGAAAAACTCACACAAGTTGATTAAGATTTGTTTCTCAAATCAACACCCTCCAATTTTGATAAAATTGGATAATCTAAGCATTAAAATGTGACAGAAAGCTTAACATGTATAATCAGTTATTTTGTCTTGAGTGAAGGGTACTTTTTTACTAAGGTCATGATAGATGAGTTCAAAAGTCAAAACCATCAACAATGGGGTATATAGAGGGCTTGGATCTCTTGATTAAATTCCAATCCCATACTTCCATACATAATATAATTCCATCTTGAAATGCTCCAATCCTACCAATCTTTAAATACTGAAAACATGAAATTTGCTAGTTTTGCTGAATTCTGAATGGGATATGTATTTCTACTTTTTTCATATTTAGTTCAATGAGGTTGGAACCACTCAAACATCCTGGAATTATTAATGGTAATGTTAAAAAATCAAGTCAAACGATAAAAAAGGAAGGATAAAGGAGAATGCCAACATATTCTTTAGGAATTTAATACTTCTAGTTATAGATTCCAACAACAATTAAAGTGGTGGTGGTGGGGGGTCAGAAAAGAAAATGAGAGTAATAGAAATAATGATTTTTTTTCCCGTATTGAGAGCAACAAGGTGTAGTCTAAATCCTAGTATGAATGAGATGTGTCATGCTTGTAGTTTATAAATTAAAATGAAACAAAACTTGAGGTCTACACAACTATAAATTATAGAAGATGTTGAAATGGAAGGTAGCAATGAGTTTGAGTTTCATGAGTAGGCTAGTGCATCCTTCCAAAAATTTACGCCATTATTAAAACGATATATATGCAAAGTAACTAATGATAAGGATATATTCATGAGGAAAATGGGTTCACATGCTAGTGAAAACTCAATACAGTATAACACTGTGAGTAGAACTTTTATAGATAGAGTTAATCGTGGGAAATGTTGATAATCTGGCATCCTAAGTGCACTCTTCTTATTTCATATGGTTTATATTACATAATTTGACAATAATTAATAAATTGATGAAGTGATGGAATTCCCCTTCAGAATCCCTTGATGGGACAATTGTTAGTAAGAGGGGAAACCCATCAACTTCATCTACCTCCTTGTGGCCTTATCAATTGTGGAAACAGGTATGATGCTTTCCCCTGTTGACATCTTACTAATTTTTACCTTATAAATAATGCACATAATATAAATCCTCTTTGTTGGTGTTTATTGTTAACATATTCATGAGATCATATATGATGCACATAGTATACATCTTATTTTAGTTCTTATCTTACCATCCCATTGTTGAAAAAAATCACATCATCAATGAATAGAAACATTTATGTAGCAACACACACATCCTCAACTAGGTTCTACAACTATTTCTTAAACATATCCCTTATTCTTTGTCCTTCTCAAGTTTAGGTTATTCGGTATGCATCAATACATCTTGTTATTTAAGATGCTTTTGTGGACCACTTTAACAGATTGTGTAATTGTTGAGGATATTTTGTTGCTTGGTCATTGTAGATTTTTGTGCTAATTAGTGTGTTTGGAAAAAGAAATTGTATATTAAGCATGACTGTTTTTGGATCTTATTGTCTTTTATTAGAATTACAAATGATGAAATCTATGAGTTAATATTGCTCCTCTTCCCAATTCTTAAAGGGTACTAGCTCAATGGAAGAGCACCTGCTTTACAAGCAAAAGGTTGGTGGTTTGATTCCTCCATGCCCTAATTGTATTGCAATGTATTTCTAAAGGTAAAAAATGTAGTAGTGCAAGATGGATGCAATATTAGATGCAACACTAAATGAAAAACATGATGTAAAAGTGGACGTTAGACTAAACACAAAAGTGGATGCAAAAGAGGATGTCAGATGTAAATGTGGACACAAAAATGGATGTCACACTAAACGCAAAATTGGATGCAAAAAAGACTCAACACCTGACACAATTAATGACTCAAAACTAGATGCAATACTAGGCTTAAAACTAGATGCAAAAGTGAACTCCTAACTAGATGTAAAATTGGACATTAAAATGAGCACAAAATATGGTGTATCGATGGACATAAAACTAGGTGTAACACCAGGTGCAAAACTGGAAGCAACACTTGGGGAAAACAAAACCTTAAAACGAGACACAATATTGGATGCAAGATGAAAAAAAACACTGGATGTAAAACTAGATGTAATATTGAATGTAAGATGGGATGCAACATTGGACACAAAATTGGATGATGCAATATTAGATACAAACATGGGTGCAAAACTAGGCACAACATTAGGCTCAAACATAGATGCAAAAAAATACATCAACCAGGATACAACACTAGGTGCGAACCTAGATGCAAAATACGGTGTAAAATGAGATGAAACATTAGGCACAAACATGGATACAAAAAAAGACATAAAACAAGATACAAAATTAGATGCAAAATGGGATGCGACATTATAAGTAAAACTGGATGCAAAACTAGATGCAAAACTACATGCCATATTGGGTAAAAAATTGGATGCAAACCTAGATGCAGAATTGGAAACATAATTTAATGCAAAACATGGTGCAAAATTGGGTGCAAGACTCGATGAAAAACTAGGAGAAAAATAAGACGGAACATTGGATGCAAAACTGAGCATCAAACTGGGTGCAAACAAGGATGTAATAAAGGACGTAAAAATAGATGCAATAGAAGAAGAAAAATTGGGCGCAAATAAGGGCATAACAAAAGATGCAAAAAATGGGGTGCAAAAATGGATGTTAAAAAGGATAGAAAAAAGATGCAATAGACAGCGTTTTACGAAATTGTACAATAGTGCCTGGTTTAGTGCCGGATTGTTCACCATAATTGGGAAAAAATTACACTAAAATACGCTAAATTCGACTCTAAATACAGTGTTTATTGTATTGCATAGGAATGGTAGCATAGGACATTTCATTTGCAGACTTCCTTTTAATTTAGAGGTTCAAGAGCTTGACAGTAACACACCAAATTTATCAGGAATGTATGCTACGACAACATCCATTACCATAGTTTTATAGGGAATTTCTGTCAAACTTACTACCATATATTTAATCAGTCTAAGAAATTTTACCTTCCTGGAATCAAAAGAGTACAAATATTTATATGGTCTAGTAACTTCTAATGCCAAAATTTCTACCATTACCTTTGGAATCAAATTATGGGAGGTACGAGAATCTAACCTGGAATTGTGCACAACCATATCATGTACATTTAGACTTAGGTAAAAAGGGGGGACTTCATCCTCATCTCCATTTTCAATATTAGACCCAAAGACAATGGTAGGAGCATCATCATTCACTTCTAAGATATCAGGCTAAAATTCTCCCGGATTCCTAACCATAGCTGTTATGTTGTCTTTGTATTCTCTATTTCTTAGCAACTCATTAAATGGGATGGATATTTTTATCTTTGAGATCTATGCTTGCAGGTTGAAAGTTGAAATAGTTTTTTCCACATCTATCAGTGTTGGGTGTTTAATTTCTTTTTTCTTTTCTACTTTATTTACAGGATCTTTATATAAAATTTATTCTTTTCATTTTTCTTTTTTCTTATCTGTGTTCTGTTGACTGCTAGAAGGATGATTTGGATTGAGCCTTCCTTTATTGATAATAACATCTCTATTCCTCAATTGAATATTTCTTTAGGAATCATCCATAGCATGTAGGTATCCCCTTTGGTACTGTTCTGATTCTATCTCAAAATCCTTATTCTCATCCTCCTGAGCATACATGTTATGTTTTGTTTCTATGAGGTGCATATTAGAATCCAAATCACTGAAATGATGGATTTGATATTCAATAGGTTCATATTCACCTTCAACATCAACATATTTTTTAGGGAAAGGTGGTTGTATTTGCTGTTCATTTGGATTTCTAGGATTTCTTGTATCCCTCTATCTAATTTGTGGGGGTTGAGGAGGATAGGGTCTTCTACAATTTGGATTCTATATTTGAGGCCCATTTTGTTTCCTGTTCAGTTCCCTATTATCTACAGTAACCTTATCCATCATTTTCTCCATCACCTTCAATGTCATATAAAATTTTATATCACTGGAAGAGGCAACAGTAGAAGTAGAAGGTACAGGTTCTTCCTTGATTTTCCTTTTATTAGTTTCTATTTTATGCCTCATATTTCCACATGACATCATGTTGGCTTCTACCTCTAATGCATATTTGAACATGTCAGGAAGTATGGTTTATTTCCTCTCTCTCAATATTAGAGCAAAATCACTTTCAAAAGCATCATCATAGTGGAGTTTTGCAGTGCCTACTAGAGGTTTGATATTAGCGGGGATGGAGTTATATACTCTCATGAAATGGATTGAAAATTTATGGATAGATTCAAAATTCCCTTTCTTGAGATTGCTATATTGAGACAATACTTGTAGTGGACTCTTCTTATTATCCCACCTTTCTAAGAATGCATTTTGGAATGCTTGGAATGTAGGAATGGATCTAGCAGGGAAGTCTCTAAACCATTTCTTGGCTTCCCCAAATAGTATTTATGAAAGTAGTATTAACTTAACATCTTCATAATCAACCTCTTCAAGATCAATGAAGTCATCAAACCTGTCCACTTGCTGTCTTGTTGTGAAATTAACCTCCTCATCATACAATGTAATTCTTTCGGCATAATTTAGAGGGAGGTTATGTAATGCAGCAGGAAAAGCCAAAGGGTAAAATATGGCCTCCATTGGTCTAGGTGGATTTGGAACTACAGGAGGTGCTTGGAAGGCTTGATGGTTTTTTAACAACTGGTGGGATATAAGGATGAAAGTTTGGAATAGTAGGTTTTCCTATACCCGTTTTCCTAGAGTTTTGAAGGTTCTACCAAACAGATTAAAGCAGATGTGACTCTAACCTACCAATATTTAATTATGTGTTCTTCAAGCCAAATTCTAATTTAGAAATAAATAGTGACCTTTCAAAATTGGTTTCCCATACATAATATTGAATGCTATGAAATTCTTGAGTAGATAAATTTCCAAATGGAGGAATATCTAGTTGGTCTTTTCCTTTATTTCTAAGAAAATTATTAGGGTTATCCACACCTTGTAATATTTCAGAGTCAACATTACCTCATGTATGTGTGTTAACACCCAAAAAGGGTTCACTACCTCATGTACCCCATTACATGCCTCATTTGTCCATTTTCCTACCATATTTCCATCAAAAGGCCATAAAACCCTCTTTTTCTCCAAAAATATCCAAAATTCCTCCAAAAAAGCAAAAATCTCCAAAAAGGAAGAAAAAATATAAAATAATGAGGAAAAGGAGGAAAAAACCCTAAACAGCTGAAACCCTAAACAGTTGAAACGCTAAACCTAAACCGGCACTCCACCACTATAAATAAGTGATGGAGACCCCTTATTTCAGATCCACAATCACAAGTATCCTGCCTCTGCCAAAATTGCTCTTGAAATCCTAGCTCACCCTTGAGCTACTTTCACCATTGACAGCCCCTTTTGACCCATTTCCACCATTGGAGAAAGAGAAGGAGCAGCTTGGAGCTCGTAGCTACCTACTCAGACCAGGGCAAAGGGCTTCACCAACCTCCACATTGGAGGTCAGATCAATAAAAAAATCATTCTTTACTTTTTGTTGTTTTGCTTCATGAACATGTTTAGATTAGTTTTTATTTTTGTTTAGCATTTTTTATTCACATATTATTGAACTGATACTAAGGAATCCATTTTCCTTAGTAGGTGCTCATTCGCACAAGCTAGAGGTAAAACCCTAGCTACAGTTTTGGTGACTCCGCTGGTTTTTATTTTATTTTATTTCCCGTTTTGTTCTTTCGGCTGTCGCTTTCGGCCGCCGTAAACCGCAGTTTTTCCCTCCGCAGTCGCGTCCCGACCGCGTCTTTCAGGCCCTTTCCTGCGACCCGACCGCAGCTTTCAGACTCTTTCTGACGCCCTGCCGGTGGTTTCAAGTCTGTTACGTGCGATCCGGACGCGGCTAATCAACATGTTTTCTGCGGTCCGACCGCGGCTGTCGGCCATTTTCCTGCGTCCCGGCCGCGCCTTTGAGCCCGTTCGATGCGACCCGACCGCGTCTGCCGTCCCGAAATTCGCGACCTGTCCGCGCCTGTTTCCTTTTCCAACTCTACTTGTTTTGTTTCAAAAAAAAATTCCTTTTCATCCCAAAGTCCTGCATCTTTCTCTCATTATTTTTCTTTTTCTTCAAACTTCAGAAACCTTGCTTTACAGTCAATCAATTCAATATTCAAAGATTCTTTTTCTTTTTCAAACTCTGTCAGCTCAAAAGTTTGTATAAGATAAGCAGATGGAATCTTCAGCTTCTTTTTTAGTAAATGAATTGCATTGTATTTCTCATTTAACAACTTCTTTGCAGCAGCTCCTTTATCATATCTACTATCATCCACCAATAATTCCACTTGTATCTTTTCAATCTGCATCTGGTGGGATTTGTTCTCTAGCTTCTCCTTTCTAAGTAAATCTTTTGGTCTTTTTTTACTTGACTGTAACTTTGATACCTGTAGTGCTTCTTTCAATAAGTCAGTATAAATAATGTCACTTGTCTCTCTATGTAGATGTATAATATCAGTAGTAGGGAGAGGTTTATATATGTAAATAAGCTCCTCAAGTCGTTATTTCCATATATCGCGAACGATGTTTCAACATCGAGAGTCATCAATGAGGAACATGCTATCTTTCGAGCTCAGTAATTAGACTTGATTTATGCTCATTCTGGGCTCTGAGATTATATCTAATGCTCTGTAGTCTAATTTTGATCCTAAGTTCACAACTGGGCCACATGTTGATGACATTATTGGTTCTGCAAGTGCTAAAGGCATAGACCAAGTTACAAATCAAATGAGAATTTTTTTGATTAATCAGTATGCGTCCAAAAAAGATTCGGCTTCATCCAATACCACCCAAATTATGGATGTGCTTTCGTTACATACACTAGACCAAAAGGGTAACCAATAGCCCAAAAAGAACAAGAACAAGGGAAGAAATAATTGTAAGAGTGGGAATAGGAAAGAGAACACTAATGGTGATAAGAATAGTGGTAATGTTGGGGAGACAAGCAGTCTAAACATAAGGTTAAGGAGTCCTAAAGTGCTCGGGGCACAATGCCAATGCTCGCGTTTCCCAACACTAATCTATTATCAAGGATTTGGGTCAGAATACTTGTGTGGTGTCATCTCTTGAAGTTCCAAGCAGTGGAACATACCTATGCTCAATGCAAGAATACATGTGTAGGATATCGACACTCGGGCGAAAACCCCCTCCCGGTAAAAAGGGAATCAAGCTGCGAAAGATATAAATAAAAGGCTCTGCATGGATGGACATGAGACAAGTTCAGGCTATATGGCTGAAACACAATGTTAGGGGAGCCAGCATAAAGCTCAATAAGACAGGAAAAGCTCATGATAATGCATCCACAACTTGATACAAGGGAGTCTGGGGGGTCATGGCCAGCATAAGATCAAGAGGAGTATGAGGCTCTTGCTAAATTTCATGGAAATACTATACAACGGACTCCCACACCCTAAAGGGGGAAACATCAGCATGGGCACCAAATGCAAATAAGGCGCTAACTAGGGTACCCATGTAAGGTGAGGCTCTACCACTCATATCATGCCACTTCTATAGCAGCAAGAAGGTTTCGTGACATAATAGAGTGGGTTCGTACCTAAGGATATAGTGACATGGTCATAAGGTCATGCAAAATGCAAACGGTGGTGAACCTAACCTATATGCCAGTATAGACGTTATACCTGAGATCAGTACGAACAGGTCAATCCAAAGGCTGAAACGACGCTGAAAATGGTCTTCTACATCACTAATTAGGTCAGAAACGGTCCAAAATGGTTAGAAACGGTCAAAACTATAGGAAAGGGGGTAAAAATTTTCAAATATTTGAAATTTTTTCTATAAATAGTAAAAAATAGAAATCATTTGAAACTTTTACCCATTTGAGCTCTGATATTCAACTGCAAATTCCAGGAGATCCAGCCGGCGGAATTCACAACCGATTCTTCCAGGTATTTACTCATTTTCTCTTCTTGCATTTCAATACAATTTTTATAATTTTTCATGGTCAAATGAATTTTTAAAGGCCAAAATTACATGAGCGCTACGGCCCACGCGGGTATCGAGGCTTTTTCCGCATATAGGGCTGGCTATACGCGGAAAAGGGACCAGAAACCGTGTACATACGTGGATGTTTTCAAAATAGCCGCGTATGAAGCCACGCATAAGGATTTACATGAATCTAATGGACATTTTGGTGAACTTCTCATGCAGGATGGTGCTAGAGTGGCGAGAACGCGAGCACGGTGATGTAGAGGAAGCAGTAAGGGCTGATATAATGGCTCAAGAAGCTCTAAGAAGATGTGGACTCTACAAGTTTTGGTGCCTAGGTGGCTTGAGGGCCAAACCAGGGCTACTCCAGATGCTGGTATACTATTGGGATCTAGACTCAGAGTCCTTCCGGCTAGATGGTATGTCCCTCACCATTGAGGTGGAGGATATCTACTTTATCACAAGTCTATCACGGCGAGGTGATATGGTGAACCTTCGTGCCCGAGGAGGGCCAGGTCATGGGCTGACTATCGATGAGTACATAGTTGTGCACTGCTACCCAAAGACTTAGAAGGTGGGGAGCCAAGTTCCCACCGATGCTATACAGGTACTGGGCCTAAATGCCATACTACTGACGCTGGGCAGGATAGCAGGCTTAGCATCAGTATAGCCCTTAATGGAGAGTCAGTATAGCCTTCTTTTGCTGATCAATTGTGGATAGAGACCCAAAAAATAAGAAGCCATAGATTCTATAGCTACACAATGTCTTCTTTCAGGGTGGCTCTGATACCATGTTAAATTTTCATATGCTTAGCTAAGACATGAGTATTTCATTTCATATTCATAACAAAAGCATATAAATAGGATCACTAAAAGATAGACAAGCACAACCATACAAAAGGAACACAAGGATTTATCCTGGGAAAACCCTAAAGAGAAAAACCTAGCAAAAGCTTCCTCAATATAGATTCCCCAAAAAGATAAAATATAAAAGATAAAACCAGAAAGGAGATCAAAGCCTGATCCTCCTCCTTCTCCAGCTACTTCTCTTCTCCACTAATGCGCTACACAAGTGAGAGTGTGTGTGTCAAATGAGGAGCACTACACCTCTATTTATATTCATCCGTTCACTTAAGTTTACTCATCTGTCATGTAGGCTCGAGTTAATCATGTAGGCTTGAGTTACACCTGTAGGCTCAAGTAACCACACTGGGGTGCTAATGACCCACCTTTAAAATTAGAGGGGACTGCCTCATGACTCTTATTAGTTCTTCCAATTAGAAGCATCAGGGTAGAAGATAATACAAGTGGTTCTCCCGGTAGGACCATCGAGGACCACAAAAGATACATATAGAATATTCTTTGAAGTTACAATATTTCAACAATGGGAAGTGTTGATTCGTTCGGTATTGAACCTCTAATCGTCGATGGTGAGAAGGATTAATTGTTAATAATGGGAGATGCTATTACCACGGGAACATTCAAATGATAATAACTTTGACAAGTGGAATATAATAATGAAAGTGAATCATGGCGATTTCTTGAAGAAGCGATGCAATAATAATGACAGACTATAATGAGACAAAGGCATTTCCAATCACGATTTTTCTTGAAGTGCACGGAGAGCAGGTGGAGATCGTGGCGGAAAATTAGTACTTAAAGATTGGAATTTTGAAAGAGAATGAAAATCAGGGTTTTCAGGAGCAGGAAAATGCAAACAGAGGATCAGTTCACATAGCTAAAGCAGACTATCCAATAGTTGACTCAGCAGAACGAGCAGAACTATTAGAGGTCGCTAAATCTGTGTTTAGGTCAAATTTTTGAAACTTGGTACAAAACATTTCCTAAACTGGTGATAGGGAAGACTGTGAGAGTTTCAAGATAAATAGACTACCAAAACTGTGCAAATTTGAAGATAAATAGACTGTGAGATTACTGACAGGTGCTGCAAACCATACTGAAAATGAAGAACTCACTAGAACGATGGCAGAGATGGAAGTAGAGCAACTGAAGGCTAAAAGAAAGGCGCAATCCTTAGAAGGGATAGCCTTGTTAGCAGAGGCACTAAAGATCTATGAGGCTTGTTAACACAATCAGTTATTAGTGATGTTTTGAAGGATATTTCATTTTTGTAATTATTATTTTGATAGAACTATTTCGATGAGTAGGATGAAAAGCAATTAGGGTTTAGTCCTTAACCAAATTTTGAAGGATAGTATTAATGTATGTCACAAAGACGACTAGAGGTTCGATTTTTTTTGGCTGGCTAGAGGAGGTCTCCAGACTTGTTCATAAGCTAAGTAAATGACTCTTATGTGTATTTGAAGACTTATTATGAAATATATGCTCCATTTTACCCTTCAGTTTGTTCTTTGGATTCATTTATAGCTTGTTTTAGCTACTCAGTTGGTAATTTCAATGCTGGTTTAAAGTTTTTATGCTTGTAGTGATTGCCATTTGTGGATGAACATCAGTTCTATTTTTTGTTGCATACATGGTTATTATTTTATGCATCTCAGTGTTTCTATGCTTGTGATTTAGTTCTTATTTGGGTAATGAATGCATTCCCTCTTGTCACCAAACTTGACAACCAAAAAACCTTAAAAAACCCTAAAAACCCAGTTTTGTTTTATTGAAATATTTGAGATTATGTTGGCTTGTTTTCTTGTAGTCTGGAAACAATTTCTGGCATAAACAGAGATATAACCAAGAAACCCACCAGAAGTCTCCAATATCAGAACCTGAGCATTCAGAATTAGTATATGGGCAATGTATGAGCTCATTTGATAGTAAGACACTCTTACTATGCATGCAATGGGAATTATCAATTATAGTATAATTGATATTATAATTGTTTATATGAACAATTCCTTTTATGCATAATTAACGTATAGTGCAATATATAACCTGTGGGTTCTGTAGGCGAAAAATATTTTACATGCAGTCCGGCATTTAATGCAATGGTCGTCGCACTGTGGGTCGTTGGATCTCAACTTGTTTGAGATCCAAAGTCCCACAGTGTGACAACTATCGCATTAATTTCCGCACTGCATGTAGAGTATTGTTCTTTGGTTCTGTGGACGTGCTTTGCTTCGACAATCTTGACACTAAGTTAATGCTTGGTGGCATATTAGTTGATGGAACTCAGTGATGACTTGGAGTGTGGATTTGGAATTAATAATTGATTGAGTGCAAGACCCAACATTTTTCCAAAATAAATATGAAAAGTTATCATTTAAATATGCTAGTAACTTAATGAGCTTATTTAGTAGCTTGTTGATTTTTCTAACAGAAGTTGAAAACTTACTGTGAGACTTGGCAAGAGGTCAAAAATTTAACATGGTGATTTTAGTGCTAACAATGACTGTTGACAAACAAATATAATAATGATTAGATGTTTAAAATTTTTGTTTGTAGATTCCTTGTAACTAAATTTTTTTGGCACGTCATTGTCTTCAATCCTCAAATTAATCCTTGTACAAACTGAGGGTTAACATGGTGAACACCTCATATGAATATTCGGGAGCATAGTTCATGGGTTCAAAGTTTGGTTGAGACAATCTTGCATAGGCTCAACAAAGGTTATGTATTTCCCTTTGTGTTGGATTGATATTGATTTGAAATGCATTTTCAAGATATACTTTATGTCTTCTAGCTATGGGAACGTAGTCTTTGTTCACTTCACTAGGCCAAAGCTGCGAGAGTTTAATTGGTTATGCTACAATGCATGATTGGTTTTAAAAGGATAGTTCCACGGGACATCATTTATGTAAAGTTTGGTGCTCATCCTTTTACCTCAAGATCACTTCATTTTTTCGATGGATACGATCTCTTAGTGACTCATTGTTGAGAAGAGATTCCATGGATACCCTTTATTGGCACTTTTTAGAGGAGATTGCTTTTGCTTCTCCAAGCATCTCCCCTCAATCATGATAGCATTAGTTAGTTCTCTATGACATCAGGTATGTTTTTTATTAGAACAATAAAATTTTCAATGTTGTCAACCATTAGATGCTGGGAAATTATTGACAGCCTTGATACTGTACATATTCTCTATTTATTGAATGCTCAAAGCTGTTAATGTAGGCTTTATCATTTTTACTTTGATCCAATACTTTGCTCCTTCAATTTTTATGATGGTTTGAAGTTGTCAAAATGTCATATGTTTGTGGCATGTGCTAATAATAGGATTTATTCCTTTCCCACATTCCAAATTTAGACAGTATAATTGTGTTTTTATAGTCTTTAATTTCTTGATAACAAGCAGTCGAAGTTCTAAGACCTGCACTTTTATATTGTGCATATAAGATGGTTTTTCCTAAGTATGATATTCTTGGTTGGTATTCAACTGGGAGCGATGTTAAAGAGACAGACATGCAAATTTACAAATCTATAAGTTGTGCTAATATAGTAGTTGTCTTCAATTGTATTGTCAGCAATGCAACGTATTTTACTTTAATTGTAATTCAAATTCGATGGACAACTCTTGAAACCTACAAGACTCTCAATCTTGATAGAAGTGCATATAGATATACTTTGTTAGTCTTGTGATTCCCATTTTCTCTCTGATTAAAAACAGAATTACTTTTAATTTTAGTTTTCTCCTTCTCAGGCACTAGAGTAAATACTTTTTGTAATTTTTAAATTCATTTTATAGGTAAAAAACACATAGAATTGCAAGAAGATAACGTGCATGAATGGTTCCATAACAATTCATGTAATACTTGTACATAGGAAGGGAAGTATTTAAGCATACTTTTTAGCAAATTCAAAGTGCAAAGTTGGAGAGCATATGGACATGATTCCATATGCCCAAAAATCATATGGTAATAATGTCAAGTTTGTGTAAGGTCCTCTAACTCCTTTAGTTAGGTCAAATTAGTGTAAACAATTTAAACGGGTGAGGATTGAATATGAGGTAAAGGACCAACTTTTGTGACTGCACTCAATTTTCCAGCCAAGCCTCATCATGGCCATGTTTTCTAGGTTGGATTAATACTAATGAAAAACTCACACAAGTTGATTAACATTTGTTTCTCAAATCAACACCCTCCAATTTTGATAAAATTGGATAATCTAAGCATTAAAATGTGACAGAAAGCTTAACATGTATAATCAATTATTTTGTCTTGAGTGAAGGGTACTTTTTTACTAAGGTCATGATAGATGAGTTCAAAAGTCAAAACCATCAACAATGGGGTATATAGAGGGCTTGAATCTCTTGATTAAATGCCAATCCCATACTTCCATACATAATATAATCCCATCTTGAAATGCTCCAATCCTACCAAGCTTTAAATATTGAAAACATGAAATTTGCTAGTTTTGCTGAATTCTGAATGGGATATGTATTTCTAGTTTTTTCATATTTAGTTCAATGAGGTTGGAACCACTCAAACATCCTGGAATTATTAATGGTAATGTTAAAAAATCAAGTCAAATGATAAAAAAGGAAGGATAAAGGAGAATGCCAACATATTCTTTAGGAATTTAATACTTCTAGTTATAGATTCCAACAACAATTAAAGTGGTGGTGGTGGGAGGGTCAGAAAATAAAATGAGAGTAATAGAAATAATGATTTTTTTCCTGTACTGAGAGAAACAAGGTGTAGTCTAAATCCTAGTATGAATGAGATGTGTCATGCTTGTAGTTTATAAATTAAAATGAAACAAAGCTTGAGGTCTACACAACTATAAATTATAGAAGATGTTGAAATGGAAGGTAGCAATGAGATTGAGTTTCATGAGTAGGCTAGTTCATCCTCCCAAAAATTTACGCCATTATTAAAACGATATATATGCAAAGTAACTAATGATAAGGATATATTCGTGAGGAAAATGGGTTCACATGCTAGTGAAAACTCAATAAAGTATAACACTATGAGTAGAACTTTTATAGATAGAGTTAATCGTGGTAAATGTTGATAATCTGGCATCCTAAGTGCACTCTTCTTATTTCATAGGACATTTCCATTTCCAGACTTCCTTTTAATTTAGAGGTTCAAGAGCTTGACAGTAACACACCAAATTTATCAGGAATGTCTGCTAGGACAACATCCATTACCATAGTTTTATAGGGCATTTCTGTCAAACTTACTACCATATATTTAATCAGTCTAAGAAATTTTACCTTCCTGGAATCAAAAGAGTACAAATATTTATATGGTCTAGTAACTTCTAGTGCCAAACTTTCTACCACTCCCTTTGGAATCAAATTATGGGGGGTACCAGAATCTAACCTGGAATTGTGCACAACCATATCATGTACATTTAGACTTAGGTAAAAAGGGGGGAATTCATCGTCGTCTCCATTTTCAATATTAGACCCAAAGACAATGGTAGGAGCATCATCATTCACTTCTAAGATATCAGGCTGAAATTCTCTCGGATTCCTAACCATAGCTGTTATGTTGTCTTTGTATTCTCTATTTCTTAGCAACTCATTAAATGGGATGGATATTTTTATCTTTGAGATCTATGTTTTTAGGTTGAAAGTTGAAACAATTTTTTCCACATCTATCAGTGTTGGGTGTTTAATTTTTTTTTTCTTTTCTACTTTATTTACAGGATCTTTATATAAAATTTGTTCTTTTTATTTTTCTTTTTTCTTATCTATGTTCTGTTGAATGCTAGAAGGATGATTTGGATTGAGCCTTCCTTTATTGATAATAACATCTCTATTCCTCAATTGAATATTTCTTTAGGCATCATCCATAGCATGTAGGTATCCCCTTTGGTACTGTTCTGATTCTATCTCAAAATCCTTATTCTCATACTCTTGAGCATACATGTTATGTTTTGTTTCTATGATGTGCATATTAGAATCCAAATCACTGAAATGATGGATTTGATCTTCAATAGGTTCATATTCACCTTCAATATCAACATATTTTTTAGGGAAAGGTGGTTGTATTTGCTATTCATTTGGATTTCTAGGATTTCTTGTATCCCTCTATCTAATTTGTGGGGGTTGAGGAGGACAGGGTCTTCTAAAATTTGGATTCCGTATTTGAGGCCCATTTTGTTTCCTATTCAGTTCCCTATTATCTACAGTCACCTTATCCATCATTTTCTCCATCACCTTCAATGTCATATCAAATTTTATATCACTGGAAGAGGCAGCAGAAGGTACAGGTTCTTCCTTGATTTTCCTTTTATTAGTTTCTATTTTATGCCTCATCTTTCCACATGCCATCATGTTGGATTCTACCTCTAATGCATATTTAAACATGTCAGGAACTATGGTTTATTTCCTCTCTCTCAATAATAGAGCAAAATCACTTTCAAAAGCATCATCATAGTGGAGTTTTGCAGTGCCTACTAGAGGTTTGATATTAGCAGGGATGGAGTTATATACTCTCATGAAATGGATTGAAAATTTATGGATAGATTCAAAATTCCCTTTCTTGAGATTGCTATATTGAGACAATACTTGTAATGGACTCTTCTTATTATCCCACCTTTCTAAGAATGCATTTTGGAATGCTTGGAATGTAGGAATGGATCTAGCAGGGAAGTCTCTAAACCATTTCTTGGCTTCCCCAGACAAGATTTATGAAAGTAGTATTAAATTAACATCTTCATAATCAACCTCTTCGAGATCAATGAAGTCATCAAACCTGTCCACTTGCTGTCTTGTTGTGAAATTAACCTCCTCATCATACAATGTAATTATTTCGGCATAATTTAGAGGGAGGTCATGTAATGCAGCAGGAAAAGCCAAAGGGTAAAATATGGCCTCCATTGGTCTAGGTGGATTTGGAACTACAGGAGGTTCTTCGAAGGCCTAATGGTTTTGAACAACTGGTGGGATATAAGGATGAAAGTTTGGAATAGTAGGTTTTCCTATACCCGTTTTCCTAGAGTTTTGAAGGTTCTACCAAACAGATTCAAGCAGATGTGAATCTAACCTACCAATATTTAATTATGTGTTCTTCAAGCCAAATTCTGATTTAGAAATAAATAGTGACCTTTCAAAATTGATTTCCCATACATAATCTTGAATGCTATGAAATTCTTGAGTAGATAAATTTCCAAATGGAGGAATATCTAGTTGGTCTTTTCCTTCATTTCTAAGCAAATTATTAGGGTTATCCACACCTTGTAATATTTCAGAGTCAACATTACCTCATGTATGTGGCCACCTAGAAGACAAGATGCCCTTTGCAAGTCACTCAAAACCAATGCAGAGTTTCCAGGGAAAATACACAACCTTATTCAACTATAGGAGTCTATGTTTTCCCACCGAAACCCTTTCTTCTTAGAATCTTTGTCATTTATCGCAAGGATGATTTGCACTTTCCCGTCCCTGGAAATGACGCAAGTTTGTTAGCACTCAGACTCGTAGCCAAGGTTGTGGAAGGTGAACCCTGAGGTAACAGAAGAATCACTTTAAGACAGGGAGACGGCTTCTCAATTTCTAGAGAGGGATCTCTCACAAATATATAATAAGGCCAGATATAGACATGTAATGAAATTTATATATTGTTGTGGTTGAAACATAGTAAGGGTAAATTGGGATATGGAGTCACAATTATCAAGAAACACATAGTAGTTTGCATGGGAAATTTCTACAAAGGAAATATAATAATTCGATCACGGTCAATATGTTTTTGGTCTAGTGATAAGGAATAAATTATGACAATCCATTAACACAGAGTACTGCATAGAATGAATTATGCATTAAGTTTGCAAGAAACAATTTATGAATATCTAAAATGATGGATAGAGGATAACCAAGTATGAATTCTTAAAACTATGATGCACTTATCTCCTATATGAAAGAAAACATAATGGAAATATTAACAAGAATTCCATGCACATAAATAAGAGAAATCACATACTATAACTGAGAATTATACATGAATATTTGCAATCAAAGGCCAACATTTGGATCTGCAACTTTTATTAAAGAAATATCTCAAAATTACATAACACAAAAGTCTCACGGGTTTCAACCCTTTCTTCCTCTATTGAGGGTATACTTATAGTGTCTTAGACCCCTGAGACCAATCTCGAAACAGGGTCAAAATTAGTTACAACTTGAGAAACAAACTTATAACAAAATCTAATGTGTCACATTTCCCACAATTTACATAAAAAAAAGTATGGGGGTAACACACATGATGGATTTAAAAAAATAATGCATCCCCGGGATTCTGGCTCGCTTGATCACTCTACAGTTGTCTCTTTGATCCTTATCACACTCAGGAATGTAGTGTTCATGTATTCATTGGCGCAATTTGTATTTATGTTTCCCATAATTTTCAATTATCTTACATTGATCAACAAGCGATAGATCCAGATTGATCATCTCATTTTCTAATACCCTGAGCTCCACGTTTTCTGAATAAGAAAAATATGGCAATTTGGTACTCGTAGCCTTGAAGTCGAACTACATCTCGAAATATCCATCCAATTTATCAATCACTTCTTTTCAAGACAAATATTGTTGATGCATATCATCAAAATTTACGTGATATAATTTGCAACTGATTAATCTATCATTATAATCCTTCTGAGACCACATTCCTCCTTTCTCTTCCCAAAATAAAGGAAGTCCTCTTTTGAACAAAGGGTTAAATAGTTCAATGAATTCCTTAATTTGATGATGTATAACATCATTTTTTTCTTGAACTATTTCTAAATCATGATATTTATTCACCACCTTTCTTTCTCACGTGATAACTAAGATTCTATCTTGAATATTTGTTTTCCTGATTTCCTCTTCTATCAAACTGTTCAAAAAACAGATTGCATTATTAGTTGTGTCAACGGGATTTTTTTTAAGACCCGCTTTGCCATCATGACATTATGTCTACCTAAGTTATGTAACAATCTCCTTGTTTCTAGAATAAAATCCAAGTATGGCTTGAGCTTAACTTCTTCTGCTATCAGTACATCCCAGATGAGATGCATAGATCCCTGTAAAGCTATCTGTCTTGTCACCTGTTTTTCCAATTTATTATTCGTTTCTACCATATCCTTATATTTATCTTCTAATGTATTTCTTGCCAAATTTTTATTTTGGTTCTTTAAACCATATTTCTAACTCCTTAAGACTTACATGAGATATAGCTTGGGAAAGATAATCTGCACCTGATTGTACAGAAGATGAAATAACTTTCACTTGCTGCTCCTTATTCTTTTCCTTTAGTTCCTTTATTTCCTTTTCCAACTCTACTTGTTTTGTTTCAAAAAAAAATTCCTTTTCATCCCAAAGTCCTGCATCTTTCTCTCATTATTTTTCTTTTTCTTCAAACTTCAGAAACCTTGCTTTACAGTCAATCAATTCAGTATTCAAAGATTCTTTTTCTTTTTTCAAACTCTGTCAGCTCAAAAGTTTGTATAAGATGAGCAGATGGAATATTCAGCTTCTTTTTTAGTAATTGAATTGCATTGTATTTCTCATTTAACAACTTCTTTGCAGCAGCTCTATCATATTGACTATCATCCACCAATAATTCCACTTGTATCTTTTTAATCTGCATCTGGTGGGATTTGTTCTCTAGCTTCTCCTTTCTAAGTAAATCTTTCGGTCTTTTTTTACTTGACTGTAACTTTGATACCTGTAGTGCTTCTTTCAATAAGTCAGTATAAATAATGTCACTTGTCTCTCTATGCAGATGTATAATATCAGTAGTAGGGAGAGGTTTATATATGTAAATAAGCTCCTCAAGTCGTTATTTCCATATATCGCGAAGGATGTTTCAACATCGAGCGTCATCAATGAGGAACATGATATCTTTCGAGCTCAGTAATTAGACTTGATTTATGCTCATTCTGGGCTCTGAGATTATATCTAATGCTCTGTAGTCTAATTTTGATCCTAAGTTCACAACTGGGCCACATGTTGATGACATTATTGGTTCTGCAAGTGCTAAAGGCGTAGACCAAGTTACAAATCAAATGAGAATTTTTTTGATGAATCAGTATGCGTCCAAAAAAGCTTTGGCTTCATCCAATCCCACCCAAATTATGGATGTGCTTTCGGTACATACATTGGACCAGAAGGGTAACCAATATCCCAGAAAGAACAAGAACAAGGGAAGAAACAATTGTAAGAGTGGGAATAGGAAAGAGAACACTAATGGTGATAAGAATAGTGGTAATGTTGGGGAGACAAGAAGTCTAAACATAAGGTTAAGGAGTCCTAAAGCGCTCGGGGCACAATGCCAATGCTCGCGTTGCCCAACACTAATCTATTATCGAGGATTTGGGTCAGAATACTTGTGTGATGTCATCTCTTGAAGTCCTTCAGAGTTTCCTTTCGCAGAGGAAGGCCTTATTGAATACCCTTGAGATGGTTGATTATAAACCTTCCATGGTGATTAAATTTGAAACCCATGAAGTCCAGCCTTGCATTCCCTACCATGTATCATTCCTAGTCCGTGTGGAGTGTATGAACAACATGATCAAATGCACAGTTGTTCATGAAGTCGTTGTGACTTCTGTAATGTATCTTACTTGTTGGAAAGGTTTTGGTTCACTAGAATTTTCAAAATTTGGGACTATGTTGACTATTTTTTATGGATGTTATTTTTGACTGCATGATATTCTTCCTTTGCTTGAGGTCTAGTTGGGATGGAAGATGATGTCCATCGAGGTCGAGGTGGTTGATGTGCCCCTAGAATACAAACTTTTGTTGGGACGAAACCTGATTTTCAATATGAGAGTGGTTGTGTCTTCTCTCTTTCACATGATTTTCTTCCCTTTTGAATATAGGATTGTCATGATTGGAAAATAGTCATTTGATAATTACAAGTGTTACGGATAGAAATTCCTATGGCTTGGGGTACCACAACAGACATCTTGACTCTAGAAATCAATCCTTTCCAATATGCAATAGAAATTAAATGTCTAACACTAAAGGATCAGACCTCGTACCTTATTCTGGATGGTTGAAGTAGATCCTCATTGAGCTTTGTTATGGAGAGAAATTCCTATGGCTTGGGGTACCACAACAGACAGCTAGACTCCAGAAATCAATCTTTCCCAATATGCAATAGAATTAAAAACATCTAACACTAAAGGATTGAACCTCGTACCTTATTCCGGACGGTTGAAGTAGATCCCCGTTGAGCTTTCCAATCTTCGGCTTGAATTGTTATAGCACGTCCTCAACAACAAGTAAACAATACAAGCATACTATATTTCATGGTGTTAGATCTATTCTAGCATATATAATCAATAATGTAAAAGCATTTGACATATTCCAATGGATACGATATTCATTGAAATACACATTACTGGACAGGAAAATATATTTCTATTAATATGAATCAGAGATTACAAGTGATAACCTCTGACGGCACGTATGCGAACCGGAGAAACTGAATCCCCCACTTGGGCCTCTACCACCTCAATCCTCCATCACTTCGATAGCAAGCTTACTAGCAAAAGGAAAGCTTGGGAAGAACACAACAGTGCTCCAAGGCACAAAGGGATGCAGACTCAAGCATAAGTTCTGGCAACAATGGACTATAGTTTCGATACTCTCAATTCTCTCTTATGCTTCTAATGTCTCAATGGGTTCCTTATATAGCTCTTCAAATGGATACTGAAAGGTCGAATCCGTGCGATCTCAAGGCATATGGAAGGCCAGGAGTCATATGAGTCAGATCCAAGTCAAGGAATGCTCCAAAGGATTTCGGATTATGTACACATCCCGATGTACACGACTATATAGGGAATATCTGCGTATGTACGCGGTTATCGGGGAAAAGGCCGGGTATATCATTTTTCTTATGTTTTTAGGGATGGTCAAGGATACATCAAAAGACAAAAAATGCCCCATAGGGGATAATGAGTCTGCAGCGGGACAGAGAAAGGCCATATAATGTGTGATTCACCTAGTGTGGTGAAATCCGCTATAACAGATGCCCCCTAATGTATGAGGTCAGAGGGGTTATACGATGGCCGAAATACATTATAAGTCCATCCGAGAAGTGAAGTGATGAAGGTACCCAAATGGAAGACCACCAACCCAATCAGCATAATACCATAATACAACTCTGCATATAACTGCAAATACATATTGTCACGTCCCCATCCCTCAGACCGGCGAAGAGGACGCGACCAACATCAAACACAACTGGGAAAACAGCCCATGAACATAAAACAGAGTAGATCAATGCTGAAATTAAAAGCCTAAATAATAGGCATAATTCGTCATACAAGGATGCACAGTCCTTCAAACAATCAGCGGAAGCAAACATACATAAACATTTCCAGCATTGAGAATGTTCATCATTTCACATAATACAGTATATAAATTGCAGAGGTGAAGTAACAGCAGCACTTATCTTTCGATGAAGAATCCAAATGCAATGAGCTACGTCGCTGCAACGTTCCACCCAACCATAGGCTAGCGTGCTCATCAATCTCTCAGCAACGCTGCCACCCCCGAGCTGGGCATGATTCCTCCGGAATAAGGGTCAATTGCAGGCTTATACATAGCCAAGGGGACATAAACAACAAATAAACACAGCTGGGTTTCACAGGCTTTCAACAACCAAGCCAAGCCAGCACAGTCCGAAGAATATCCATTGCACTCAGGCAACCAATCAGCTGTCACAGCTTAAAATAGGACAAACGAATTTTGAAGCGGCATACCACAAATTCCCAAACGTAGCAGCAAACACACTTACAGCAGGGGAAACTCAACAGTTCATCCAAGGAAATTGAGCCACGGGAGGACTCACACAGACCACGCTGGAAACAAATTTACAGACTCCCAGCCTGGGCATGGGTAATAATCAACGCAGAACCCACAATTCAAGCCATGGGGAAAGGATTCAGCCACTCCATTCACCAATCAGCAAAGGAAACGACGTGGGTAAAACCCAGGAAATTCTTGTGCGTGAAAATGAGAAACGAGAGGGAAATTCTCTGCGTGAGAATGCACGGAAGTCAGGAGGACGCGAATTGCAAGTGCCTGAGTGTTTAGCAACTCGTGGAGAGGAAGAAAATGCCTGCGTGAGACCAAAATCACCCAGGGCCTGTGCGTGAGGAGCCAACAGACCAAAATCATGGTGAGTGCGAACCGACCAGGGAAGAGTGCATGAGGGAGAAGAATGGGCAGACGTGGGTGGAGTGGGAATGTGGGAAAAGGACCTACAGTCCTGCCTCACCCACCACCAAAGGCAATAACTGCCTCAACCACTCAGCCATAACTCCTCAACCACCAGCTGAAGCATTAAAGAGGTTGTAAAGGTTGGATGAGGCAAAAGGTGACAAACAACAAAGGTGGTGAAACATGGGTTTTTCCCCATAACCAAGGTTTGACATCCCCCACCCCTTATCCTTTGGAACCATGCCCTTTTCATTCAACGTTGCACTACCATAGCTGGTTGTGGTTTTAGTTTTATTTGATGTGCGTGTTTACATGATGCCATATTAAAATGTGCCGGATAGCACAACATACCATCAGCAATTATCCCCATTGCCGAAACATACACAGCCAAATCGATGGTGGGGCTTTTTCCTTGAGCTCCTCACCACGATTAATTACAATATATACATCATGCAAACGGGGTCAAAACCGGGGACATTACACATATAGCAGTCCCAGATACATAAGAGTACAATGTCCATGAATAGGCATGAAACATGATAACACATATGTGGTCATCGCCACGTACAATATACATAGATCAGAATCTTCGTGACGAATATATACAAAGGACCAAGATCTCCACAAAGGCTGAAGATATATAACAGATCAAGATCTCCATAGTGGCTGGAAATGTCTGACATATACTGGAACAAGTCACGAGAGCTGAAATCTCATGAATACTGGCACGATCAAGGAGGTAGCATATAATGGATGCCACCAGTCTGGAAGGTCTTCTACACAAACCGCTACGAGTACATGTCCTACTATGAGAATAAAGGTATCAAGGTAGAACATAGTAGTCCATCGTCTGATTACCGGTCATTGATGTATACCGTTAACAGACGCGAGATCACCCACCAATAATGAAAATGGGAATCAAGGTACTAGAGTGCAAACTAACAAGTGTGAATAAATGTGTTGAGGTCGAACACTTGAGAGAATCCATCGATCAGGGGACATTGATGTATTCCCAAAACTGTCGATGGCGAGAGAACCTGCCACTGATGACTGCAAGTCTCAAGGCACTCAAAATGACTCTAGACTCCAATCCCAGAATAAATGATCTGAAGTCGATGGGATCAAATCCGCTGGAAGGAGGGCATTAGGGCATCCCCCATCATCCAACACGAGGTACTCAGCAAGGTTGTATAATATGGAAGAAATCGATCATAAGGTGCACGAACCAGTAACCGTACCAGGAATGGACGACATGCAAAGTTAAGATAACTGAGGAATGGTCGAATCAGGTTTCAACTTCCTTTGAACAAGAGCATAACGGCGTATGGTGACTGAATGAAGGTAGCATATACTCGATATACAAACTGGGACATCTCTATGACGCAGGAGGCATCAATAGAGGCTCCATAGGGACTGGAATCTTAACCAATTGGTGGAGATAAAACTCAGATAACGAGTACAGCTCCTAAGTCAAACTATAACCCAACCAATGGATGTGATATACAGTGCTCTGTTCGAAGGCGACACGACTCGACAGCTGCCAAAGATAATACCTTTTCTTGTCCGGATTTTTGGTTTTTTGATTTTTTTGGTCTTTTTCAGTTATTTGAAAAGCTTGAAAAAAGAATAAACTAGCTTTATAGTTACAAACTAGGAGGAGACGAGTGTCATTTAGGGCAAACAAACTAGTTCCAAGAAGTGGAACATACCTATGCTCAATGGAAAAATATATGTGTAGGATATCGACACTCGGGGGAAAATCCCCTCCCGGTAAAAAGGGAATCAAGCTGCGAAAGATATAAAGAAAAGGCTCTGCATGGATGGACATGAGACAAGCTTGGGATATATGGCTGAAACGCAATGTTAGGGGAGCCGGCATAAAGCTCAATAAGACAGGAAAAGCTCATGATAATGCATCCACAACTTGATACAAGGGAGTCTGGGGGGTCATGGCCAGCATAACATCAAGAGGAGTATGAGGCTCTTGCTAAATGTCATGGGAATACTATACAATGGACTCCCACACCCTAAAGGGGGAAACATCGGCATGGGAACCAAATGCAAATAAGGAACTAACTAGGGTACCCATGTAACGTGAGGCTCTACCACTCATATCATGCCACTTCTATAGCAGCAAGAAGGTTCCATGACATAATAGAGTGGGTTTGTACCTAAGGATATAGTGACATGGTCAAAAGGTCATGGAAAATGCAAACGGTGGTGAACCTAACCTATATGCCAGTATAGACGTTATACCTGAGATCAGTACGAACGGGTCAATCCAAAGGCTGAAACGGCACTGAGAATGGTCTTCTACATCACCAATTAGGTTAGAAACGGTCCAAAATGGTTCGAAACAATCAAAACTATAGGAAAGGGGGTAAAAATTTTCAAATATTTGAAAATTTTTCTATAAATAGTAAAAAATAGAAATCATTTGAAACTTTTACCCATTTGAGCTCTGATATTCAACTGCAAATTCCAGGAGATCCAGCCGGCGGAATTCACAATCGATTCTTCTAGGTATTTACTCATGTTCTCTGCTTGCATTTCAATACAATTTTTATAATTTTTCATGGTCAAATGAATTTTTAAAGGCCAAAATTACATGAGCGCTACGACCCACGCGGGTATCCAGGATTTTTCCGCATATAGGGCTGGCTATACGTGGAAAAGGGACCAGAAACCGCGTACATACGCGGCTGTTTTCAAAACAGCCGCGTATGACGCTGTGCATAAGGATTTACATGAATCTAATGGACATTTTGGTGAACTTCTCATGCAAGATGGTGTTAGAGTGGCGAGAACGCGAGCACGGTGACGTAGAGGAAGCAGTAAGGGCTAACAGAATGGCTCAAGAAGCTCTAAGAAGATGTGGACTCTACAAGTTTTGGTGCCTAGGTGGCTTGAGCGCCAAACCAGGGCTACTCCAGATGCTGGTAGACTATTGGGATCCAGACTCAGAGTCGTTCCAGCTAGATGGTATGTCCCTCACCATTGAGGTGGAGGATATCTACTTTATCACAGGTCTATCACGGCGAGGTGAGATGGTGAACCTTCATGCCCAAGGAGGGCCAGGTCATGGGCTGACTATCGACGAGTACATAGCTGTGTACTGCTACCCAGAGACTTAGAAGGTGGGGAGCCAAGTTCCCACCAACGCTATACAGGTACTGGGCCTAAAGGCCATGCTACTGACGCTGGGTAGGATAACAGGCTTAGCATCACTCCATCAGGCCTCTCGGCCACTGATGTTCTACGCGGTGCAGTGCATGACACCGACCATCTATGACTGGAGCACTTCCCTACTGAGCAACATGAAACATCAGCTTAGTGAGTGCAAGGCAGGTAGGATACAGAACTTTAGGTTCAGCAGTATCTTGAGCACATTTTTCTTCGGGCGTGTTCCAGGATTGAGCCCTAGAGTGGATGTTCCTCTCCACGGGGTTTGAGATCCGGCCCAACGACGTTGGGCAGATGCGATGCGCAGATTGGGGGGTGGTAGGGTGGCCAACCCTTATCCAGCAGACTTTTTTCCATGGTGGCGACAACAGATTGTTGCCATAGAGGACTACCCTTATGCAGGGATATATTTCTGGGGAGACTCGGACATGCCATTACCACCAGCATCAGCATATGGAGACATAGGTAACGAATCTCGACCCTTACTCTTTTTCTTTTAAATTTTTGAATTATTTAATTTTTTTGTGTTTTCTTGATTAATGGAATCAAAAAGACATGGTTTTGGGTGACAATACATAATGACATCTACCATTCATGTGCAAATGTGGGACCACGGCGACCAGAGGGCTTCCCATGTCATAGACGGAGGGGAAGAGGAGACGATATCACCGGTGTGGATGTGGAGCGAATGCTCCAAAGAATCCATACCAACTTCGTACGACTGACTCACAGGATTCCCATGGCGCAAGTCGAGGACTTGCCTGAGGCTATGCAAAGAAAGGTGGTGGGTGTACCACGCGCATGGGTGCGTTTATTCGGGCGGCTAGCTAGAGCCATGGTGACATATCGTGATCACAACCCTCATCCACCTCCACAGGACTAGACACCTGGGAGTGTATCTATTTTGTACTACCATGTATTTGATGGTGGCTTTCAAAGCCCCAATTTTGTATTATGACACTATGTATTACCACATTTTTGATATATATAAAAAAGTTTTATGGTGATCGGTTTATTTATTTACATGTGTAAAAAGTGTGTTTATGATTAATTTATGATGAATGAAACAAATGCCAATCTAACACATAGTTAGCATATGAGTCAGCAATTTGATTATAATTTCTTGGAATGTGTATAAATGTTATGTTCTCAAATTGTCGTTCTAACAATCTCACACGTAAGAATCTCCTCAATAACGTCGGATCTCTAACATGGTACAAACCATTGAGCTATGACACTACTAACTCTGAATCAAGATGTACATCAAGAGAGAGAACACCATGTGAACTGGCATCCAATAGAAGCTCGATAACGACACTATATTCAGCAACATTGTTGGAAGATGGCCGTAGACATACACCTCCTGAAGACAGTACATGACCCATAGGAGTATAAATCACCCAAGCAGCTGAGGCTGAGTGTTAAGTGTGACAGCTTGCACCATCCACGAATCCTATGTAGGTGGAAGATTCCATTGACATCTGCCACAAGAAATGGAAACTAATCACCAACCCGATCACGATAAACAAGACCTAACTATGCAAAAAAGCTGTACAATAATATACAACAAACAGCCTTGGCTAAAGATCATGCATAGTATTTTTTTGAGATAGAGCCCATTTCTGGGCTCCGCCAAGGCCGTCCCTTCATAATCCACTAACTCGTAGGCACCCTTCTCTAATACACGCTTGACCACGTAAGGACCATGCCACATAGGATTGAACTTCCCTACCCCCAAGGGTTCTTTCTATTGGTCCCACAAAAGGACCAAGTCTCCCTCACTAAACACTCTCGGACGGACAGACTTATCGTATTGGGCCTTTACGCGATGGTTATTAACCTCTAGAGTCACCAAGGCATCTCTACGCTACTCATCGAGTTGCTCAAGGTGAACCAAACGCTCCTCCAAAGGAAAAGTGTCTGGTAAGAGTTCCACGGCTAACTTCAACGAAGGAATCTTGCATTCAACCGGAAATATCGACTCCACTCCATGAACAAGATGATATGGAGAAAAACCAGTGGCAGTCTTTACCACGGTTCGATATGCCCACAAAGCAGGGTACAACATAATATGCCAATTCATCTTGCTTTGTGTGATGGTTCATTGGAGAATGGACTTAAGTGACTTATTCATTGCTTCAACCTGTCCATTTGCTTGAGGATAGTAAGAAGAGGAGTGCTCTTGCTTATACCCTAGCTTGGATGCCAACTCTTCCATCATACGGTTCTGAAAGTGCGAGCCATGGTCAGTGACAAGCTCTCTCGGAATCCCAAACCTAGAAATGATTTGGTTGAATACAAAGTGAGCGGCTGTCTCACCGTCGTATTTTACTATAGGCATTGCCTCAGCCCATTTCGTGAAGTAATCAACAACCAATATGATATGATGGTGCCCCCCAGCCGAAGCTGGGTTGCAATCCATAAAATCAAGCCCCCACTTGGTGAAGGGACCGGCGGTGATAATAGGGTGTAACGGGGCAGGCTTCGAGCGCATGTTACGTGCAAACACCTGGCAAGGGTGGCACCTCTTGACCGCTTCAGTACAATCCTTGAAGATCGACGGCCATAAATATCCTGCTCTCAAAGTATTTTGAGCTGTAGCAAGCCCATATAAATGACCACCACACGCCCCTCTGTGGCAATCAATAAGCACTACCTCAGCCTCATCATGAGTTAAACAACATCGTAAAAGGGAATCTACTCCACGGCGGTACAAAGTATTGTCCACTATGAGGTAGTTCTTGGAAACATGACGTAATCGACGTCGTTCATCTCGCGAGAGGTGAGTAGGGGTCCTCTGCATTTGCAAATATACTATGATATCTCCGTACCATGGGTCAGCCGTTGAGATTAATAAAATGTGTTCATCAACGAACGTATCTTCACATACCGACTCCTCAGCCTCGCTCGGAAAATCCGATATGAGCTCTGCAAAGATTAAAGATTTCTTCGATTTTGCCGAAACAAATTCAAGATCAAATTCTTGCAGGATGACAATCCATTTATTATATTTTCCCCCAATCATCCTATGTGTGAGGACGAACTGAAATGGATTGACATGGGAAACAACCAAGGTTTGGCGAAGGAGAATATAATGTCTCAAACGCTGCACCACATGTACGGTAGCTAAGGCAAGCTTCTCGACATGAGAATACCGAATCTTTGCGTCAATAAGGTTTCGGCTCAAATAATATATGACATGCTCCTGGAGCTCCTCATCCTCTTGAACCAAAACCATCCCAATCATCTCTAAAGATGCGACCACATATAATAGGAAATCACGGCTATAATCTGGAGGACTAATCACCGGGGCCGATGCTAGGGCTCGCTTAAGTGCATCGAAGGACTCCTGGGCTTGCTCATCCCATTCAAAGGGAGTATCCTTATTCAGGAGATGCATGAAACCTCTAGTCAAATTGGCGAAATTGACAACAAATCTTCGTAGGAAGTTTGCCATGCCTTGCAAACACTGAAGATGACGAATATTTCGCGAGGGAGACAACTGAAGTGTTTCCTAAACCTTCAAAGGGTCAACTCTTATACCCTCTTTCGAAACGATAAATCCTAACAACCGACCTGATTTCATGCAAAAGATGCACTTATGAGGGTTTAATCTAACAGCATAGTGCCAGAATATTTCGAACACCAATCTCAAGTGATAAGAATGATGCATCCTCATGCGAGAATGAGAAGCGAGGTCATCCAAAAATACTTCAATAATGGACTTGAGATCGTGGAAAATCAATGTCATTGCCCACTGAAACGTAGCTCCAGCGTTTTTAAGGCCGAAAGGAATTTTCCAATATGAAAATGTTCCCCAAGGACAAATAAATGCGGTATTATGTTGATCCTCGGGTTTAACTTGAATCTGATTATACCCAGAAAAGGCGTCCATAAAGGAGAACACCTCGCTACCCACACACTCATCCAAAATCTGATCTATAAACGGTGTGGGGAAGTTATCCTTAGGACATGCACGATTTAAATCACGGAAATCAGTGCATATACGGATCACTCCTTGCTTCTTATCAACCAGAACAGGGTTTGAAACCCACTCCGTCAAGGGAATGGGATAGATGAAACCAGCTTTCAATAGCTTCTCTATCTCTGCCTTTATAGCGGGTGCTTTCCTAGGATTTACCGCGCATAAACGCTGTCGAACAGGCTTAGCATTCGGGTAAGTCTTAATTTCATGTTCGACAATCCAAGGGTCAATCCCTGGCATCTCATCGTAATACCAAGAAAAAATATCATGGAATTCCTTGAATAGCTCGGTATACTCTCGAATCTCACCTTGGGAACAATCCGCCCCAATGTAGACATTCTCAATTGTACCAGGATTTCGAGAAATGTTGATAGGCATAGTTGACGATATGTTCGCCATGTTTCCATCAGCCATCTCACTAGTAGAGCTTAACGGAATCATGGGTCTACCAAATTTCTGTCTAAGAATCTCCCTATAATCCTCATGCTCCAAAAGGTCAAGCTCTGGAAGGAAGTATGATATATGATGAAACTCCTCCCATGGTGGCTCAACTCCCGACATAGCCTCAAGAATCGCTTCATCTGAAGGGAAAACCGTATCAAGGCAGTCGTGGGCATGAGAAGACTGTACTGCCCATGCCGGTAGCACATAGGGGTCTTCCTCCTCTGTCCGTGAAGAGGAAGAACAAAGCTCTGCAGCAGACTGGAGATTATCTTGGTAAGCTATCATGACTGCAGGAAACATCACGCTCGTCTCAATGGGCTCACTCGAATGACTTGGTGAAGGAAGAATCCAAGGATCTCCCATATGACTTGCGTGAAAAGGCACCGATCTCGTAGACGTCGAAGCACCATCAAAACTATCTCCTATCATTAGGATGGGTGCAGGACAACTAAAGGTTCCCATGAGGGATGGATACATACCTACACCCACACTCCCAGTTTCCGGCTGGGAATGTTCAACTTTCGGAACCGAAGCTTCCGAAGATGTAGTAATAGGCGGATTCTTGAATTCCATCTGATCAATCGTTACAATCTTCCCATTATGAGGAAAGCATACAACGCGAAATACGGAAGACGCAATGGCTTACATACTATACATCCAGTTCCTTCCCAGTAAGAGATTGTAGTCAAGGGGCGCATCAACCACCTCAACCTCTATCGCAACGGTCTTCCCTCCCAAACGGACTTTAAGAGAAGGAAGGATACCGTGCAGCCTAAACGATCTCCCATAAAAATAAGTTAACACGGTCGTAGACTTTGACAACTCAAGAGAAGCAAGACCCTTCCAACAAGACAAAGACATCACAAAAGCAGTCGCGCCCTCGTCAATCATAGTGCGCTTGACGATCATATTAAGACATTCTACATGCACCAAAAGGGACACATAGTAGGGCAAGTGAGGCTGATGTCCTGTGGTTTCAAATTTGATAACTGAGGAAGAATCAACACCATTCACACCAAGAGCGGAAAGCAAAGCCTTCCTTTGCGACGGACAACTCTGAAGCATTTCCAATGCAGACATCGCACAAGGAGTATGGCCCAAATCCTCGACAACTGAATAATTCTGGGTGGCTCGGGCATTTGGGTTATGACCCGAATGCTTAAGTACCCCCTTAGGAATGCGAGGTGTAGCTTCAGGTTTATCCACAGGTTTCTCAATGCACAAAGGGGTTCCTGGTGGATCAGGTTCTTAGCCTGGGTTGGGTTGTGACGAAGTATAATATTTCGCACGTGTCACAACTTTCGCGGCACAGACCATATTAATGCACCCATGACCACTAGTCTCAGCTGGATCTTCATCACTGGATTGATCATGGGACTTCGATTTCATATTCTGGTTATGCGGTAAAGGGTTTGTTAACTAAGCTGGGCCCTGTGCTATGAACTTCGAAGCTTCATCCATCCTAGGGCACAAGTAAGTGAGGTGATCGTCCTTACAAAGCTTGCAAGGAAACTTAACCTTACGTTTATTCTGCTTGTCCCCCCCAGCATTTTTATTGTTCTTGTCATTATTATTGGCATTCTCATTCTTATTCCCACCCTTCTTATTATTATTGTTTTTACCCTTTTTCCTATTCCGTCCGGGTTGCTGGTTACCCTTCTGGTCAGACGATTGCATAGCAAGTACATTCGCCGTTTGGGCAGGCTGAGACGAAGCCGTAGCTTGTCCCGAGGCATATTGGTTGATTGACAACTGAGCAACTTGTTTCACAACCGAACCTACAGGTTTCTTACTTGCACTACCCACAATGCCACCGGCATTTGGTCCAAGTTTGACCTTGGGATTGAAACTAGAACGAGGAGCATTAGGTATAATCTCATATAACAAACTAGACTGAGCATAGATCAAGTCTAGTTCCTGCACCCTAAAGATGGCTTGTTCCTCATTCTACACTCTGGATGTGGAAACATCCTTCGCTATATATGGAAATAAATATTTGAGGAACCACTCAAGGAGGAACTCCGGCGGTATAAAGGCTTTAATTAATCTCTTCTGTCTATGCTACTCCTGAATATGATCAGAAATATGGGTGGCTTTATCTTGCCGAAATGTCGACAAGAGTTCAGTACCAACATCATAGCGTACTGGTAGCTGGAAGTGATTAAGGAAAGTCATCGTAAGATCGTCGAACAAAGTAAAGGCACCCCTAGGTAACTCTATATACCATTTCTTTGCAGGCCCTGTAAGGGTGCGTTGAAATAGTCTCAAGCGGACTGAGTCCTGATGCAATGAATTGGAAGAGAACCATAGGTGGAATGTCGTAACATGTTCACTCGGATCCTCTCCTGGTTTTCCTTCAAACTTAGATATGTCCGAAGGAAGCTTGCTAGGGACAGCCGGCCAAGCCGGGTCATGAGCCACAGGATCGTTCGTAAGTCTTGATAAGTCAGGTAGATTGAGTGTCACGAGGAAAGGGATTCTAGGATGATGAGGTCTAGGGACCGCTCCCTAGTTCATATAGGATTGATTACCACCATGACCTTGGCCATAGTGACCTCCTCCTGTATGACCCATATAGGGTGGCGTGGAAGTACCATAATGAGGTGGACCTTGACTAGTAGGAGCTGCAAAGACATAGTTAGGAGAGTAAGCAGGTTGTGAATACCCGCCTCCATAAGGTGGAGAGACATGTCCATACTGCGCCCCATAGTAGGGTCCATAGGTCATTGCTTGCGATGCCCCATGAGACACTCCATAGGTAGGAAGATACGTTCCAGAAGTAGGAATATACATACCAGAAGTAGGGATATATGTTGTGGAAGTAGCAATCTGACCTCTAGAGACATCAACATAACCTCCCGAAACCACAGGTGGTATGTAGGCTTGAGACACAACTGGTCTAGTAATCGTAGTATGTATTTGACTCGTAGCTACGTGCCGACTCGAAGGACCACGAGAGTAAGGTGGAGGGTTTACATTTGAAGAACTCGAAAGAGAGGACAAAGGAATCTCTGTAAGAAGAAATGTACTAGTGCCTATCGTCACTCGTCTAGAACTTGGTATCCCTATTGGATCACTAACTCTAGACCTAGAAGGTATATAATATGGAACTTCCACCGCTGGGATGGAAGGTGCAGTGTGACTAGTACTCCCAAACCTCTCCGTAAGGTAAGGCATGGGATTTTCCCCAGGCATAGTGCTAGGCTCAAAATTAGATTCAATATGAAATGTCAAATCGTGCATAGGAAAACCAGTCGTAACATAACTACCGTAGCTAGTGCTAGGAGGGTCAAAGTGAGTCTCGGCATCATCTGGCATTCCATACCGGTAACGGGTCCATGGGGAATCTGCCCTAGAGTGAGTAGGTCTATCATGCAAAGATCCTATCTGGGAAATAACACGACCGATCTCAGCTAGGTCAGGTGAGGGATCATATGTAGGAGTAAGTTCCCCATCGTCAATACGAATAGGAGGAGGTGGCTCAGGAATAGTCTTTGAATGATCCTCCATGGTGTGTGAATCAGTGTGTGACATAGTCCGCCTGGACAATCTAGTCCCCTCTCCCAAAGGAGGAGGAGAAGTGGAAGGCGGAAGTCCTGCTAACCGACGAGAACGACGCGGAACCGTACCCGAATCCACAATGACTCAACAAAAAAGCAAAGACTCTCTATTTACGTCAACCCTAGTCCAACTAGCGTGCACAGAGAAATCACTATAAAATCTAAATCCAAAAGAAAGCAAACAAGGGCTGGATAAGTGAGCTCCCGAATGTGGCTGGTATGTCTCGCCTAGGAGAGGCTTCAGAGTCCCTTGTCACCACAAGCGGAGGTTCTATTGTGGCCCTCAGCTTCAACGCGTAAAGCGACTGTGTTGTCCAACCCTAACCTGGTCGGGACACATGCAGAATAACCTCTACATGTACCCCCTCGATATCCTAGGTAAGGTCACTAAGTTCACCTCAATATAATCAACGCTCAGGCGGACAGTCGCAGGCAGGATTGACCGTATGGGCAAGGTAGCAAAGCCCGAAACTCCTGAAAGAGCCCCCAGATACGAATACAATCCTGGTTATATCGCCAGTGCTACACAGTTCTCGACCAGGGGTTATCCCAATCAAAAACCACTCACACTGCCTAGTGCTTGACTCCCTTTTGAGAGGAGCTTCCTGAGAACGCTGGTTATACCAAGGATTTCACACACTCCCTGGACAGACACCTAGTTGTTGTCGTTTAGTGATCTTGGAGAATTAACTTTCAATGAAATATTCCAAGATCCTAAAACCTAAGCTTGTTGGTGCACCCTAGAAAATAAAAGAGTGTAATTCATTTTATTTAGCGTTGATTTTAGTTGGATTTATTACTCAAAAATAGGATATGGTCGTGCAACTAATGGTGTTATGATGCAACAAGAAGTAAAATGCACACCTAACAATCAATGCAAATGCATTGTGTCCATGAAAACAGGGTATGCGTACTACGTGAATGCACAATTTCTTCTTCAAATGCTGAATGCAAATTTCCCTATATGAAGTCCTAACTATTACTCCAAAGCAAATCTAGATCTAATGCAAGTACAATGCAAGGTGCAAAATGCAATGCATGATGATAAGCAAATGTTTTTGGATTTTTTGAAAATAAAGAGATACAAAAAGAAAAAGAATGACTCTACCCACCCCAGACTCTGTAAGCACACATAAACAACATTCCAGCAAAGCACCAAGGCAAAATAACTCTAATGCACTAATCTCAAAAAAAAAATCAAAGATGCCATGACAAGAACTTTCCTAAAAGAAAAAATTTAGGCTAAAAAAAGCGTTTCTGGTCAAGAACAGAGGTATTAACAGACTCAGGCAGTGCCAAAGGAGACTCAGTAACTAACAGAATTCACCTAGCAATCCATTATCTTCCACAAAAAGGTAAAAACCAGGGTATACGCGACTGTGCGCAGTGAGCCCGCGTGTATACGCGAAAATTCTAGGGGAAACCACGTGTATACGCGATTGTAAGTGACAAACCCATGTACATGAAGAAAAAGATGCACAAATTCAAGGCAAACAGACAGGCTAAGACTAAATTCACGCCAATCAGGCTCTACCAGGCATACATGCCCCCATACCTAACACAGAAACAAGAGAGAGACAGAAATTCAAATACATTGAATGCCAAGAAATCAACCCCCAAAGGACAATTACTAGGAACTCCCCAGCGGATTCGCCAATTCTGTTATGGAGAGAAATTCCTATGGCTTGGGGTACCACAACAGATAGCTAGACTACATAAATCAATCTTTCCCAATATGCAATATAAATAAAAACATCTAACACTAAAGGATCAAACCTCGTACCTTATTCCGGACGGTTGAAGTAGATCCCCGTTGAGCTTTCCAATCTTTAGCTTGAATTGTTATAGCACGTCCTCAACGACAAGTAAACAATACAAGCATACTATATTTCATGGTGTTAGATCTATTCTAGCATATATAATGAATAATGTAAAAGAATTTGACATATTCCAATGGATACGATATTCATTCAAATACACATTACTGGACAGGAAAAGATATTTCTATTAATATGAATCAGAGATTACAAGTGATAACCTCTGACGGCACGTCTGCGAACCGGAGAAACTGAATCCCCCACTTGGGCCTCCACCACCTCAATCCTCCATCACTTTGATAGTAAGCTTACTAGTAAAAGGCAAGCTTGGGAAGAACACAACAGTGCTCCAAGGGACAAAGGGATGCAGACTCAAGCATAAGTTCTGGCAACAATGGACTATAGTTTCGATACTCTCAATTCTCTCTTATGCTTTCAATGTCTCAATGGGTTCCTTATATAGCTCTTCAAATGGATACTGAAAGGTCGAATCCGTCTGATCTCAAGGCATATGGAAGGCCAGGAGTCATATGAGTCAGATCCAAGTCAAGGAACGCTCTAAAGGATTTTGGATTATGTACACATCACGATGTATGCGACTATATAGGGAATATCCGCGTATGTACGCGGTCATCGAGGAAAAGGACGCGTATATAATTTTTCTTATGTTTTTATGGATGGTCAAGGATACATCAAAAGACAAAAAATGGTCTATAGGAGCTAATGAGTCTGCAGCGGGACAGGGAAAGGCCATACAATGTGTGATTCACCTAGTGTGGTGAAATCCGCTATAACAAGCTTTCCAACTTCAGCTTGAATTGATAGATTACTTCCTCAACAATCAAGTAAACAATACAAGCATTCTATATATCATGGTGTTAGATCTATTATAGCATATGTAATCAATAATGTATAAGCATTTGACATAATCCAATGGATAAAACATTCATTCAAACACACATTATTGGACAGGAAAATATATTTCTATTAATATAAATCATATATTACAAGATACAACCTCTGTCGGCACGTCTATGAATCGGAGAAACTGAATCCCCCACTTGGGCCTCCACCACTTCAATCCTCCATCTCTAGATAGCAAGCTCACAAGAAAAAGGCAAGCTTGGGAAGAACACAGCAGTGCTCCAAGGGACAAAGGGATGCAGACTCAAGCATAAGTTCCGCCAACAATGGACTATAGTTTCTTTGCTCTCAATTCTCTCTTATTCCTTCAATGTACCAAGGGGTTCCTTATATAGCTTTTCAAAGGGGTAATGAAAGGTCGAATCCGAGCGATCTCAAGGCATAGGGAAGGCCAGGAGTCAAGTGAGTCAGATCCATGTCAAGGAAAACTCCAAAAAGATTTGGATTTTGTACACATCCCAATGTACGGGGTTTTAGTGGTCAAAACCACATATATACACGCTTATAGGTTTAAAAGTCACGTGTATCATTTTTCACATGTTTTTAGGGATGGTCAGGGAAACATCAAAGGACAAAAAATGGTCCATGGGGTCTAATGAGTTTGTAGTGGGATAGGGGAAGGCCATACAAAGTGTGATTCAACTGGAGTGGTTAAATCAGCTATAACATATGCCCCCTAATGTGTGAGGTCAGAGGGGTCATACGATGGACGAAATACATTATAAATCCATCCCAGAAGTGGAGTTATGAAGGATCCCAAATGGAATACCATCCACCCAATCAGCATAGGACAATAATACAACTCTGCACATAACTGCAAATACATATAGCAGTCCCGGATACATAATAGTACAATGGCCATGAATAGGCATGATCCAAGATATCACATAAGTGGTCATCGCCACGTACAATATACATAGATCAGAATCTCCATGATGAAGATATACAAAGGACCATGATATCCATAATGGATGAAGATATATAACAGATCAAAATCTCCATAGTGGCTAGAAATATCTGACAATATACTGGAATCAAGTCACGAGATCTAAAATCTCATGAACACTGACACGATCAAGGAGGTAACATATAAAAGATGCCACCAATCTAGAAAGTCTTCTACACAAACTGCTACGAGTACATGTCCTACTATGCGAATAGAGGTGTCGAGGTTGAACATAGTAGTCCATCGTCTGATTACCGGTCATTAATGTATACTGTTAACAGATGCGAGATCACCCACCAATAATGAAAATGGGAATAAAGGTACTAGAGTGCAAACTAACAAGTGTGAATAAATGTGTTGACGTCAAACACTTGAGAGGATCCATTGATGAGGGGACATTGATGTATTCCCAAATACTATCCATGGTGAGAGAACCTGCCACTGATGTCTGTAAGTCTCAAGGCACTCAAAATGACTCTAGATTCCAGTCCCAGAATAAATGATCTGAAGTCAATGGGATGAAATCTATTGGAAGGAGGGCACTAAGGCATCCCTCATCATCAAACACGAGGTACTTAGCAAAGCTATATAATGTGGAAGGACTCGATCATAAGGTGCATGAACCAGGAACTGTACCGGGAATGGCCGACATGCAAAGTCAAGAGAACTGAGGAATGGCTGACTCAAGCTTCAACTTCCTTCGAACAAGAGCATAACGACGTATGGTGACTCACTAAAGGTAGCACAGACTCGATATACAAAATGGGACATCTCTGTGACATAGGAGGCATCGACAGAGGCTCCATATGGACTGGAAGCTTAACCAGTCGATGGAGATAAACTCAGATAAACAAGTACACCTCCTAAAGTCAAACTATAACCCAACCAATGGATGTGATATACAGTGCTCTGTTTGAAGGCAACACGACTCGACAACTGCCAAATATAACATCCTTCCTTGTCCAACTTTTTGGTTTTTTGGTTTTTTTTTTGGACTTTTGCAATTATTTAAAAATCTTGAAAAAGAATAAAATGGCTTTATAGTTATAGACTAGGAGGAGATGAGCGTCATAAGGGAAAAAAAACTAGTTCCAAGTAGTGGAACATACCTACTCTCAATGCAAGGATACATGTGTAGGATATCGACACTCGGGGGAAAATCCCCTCCCGATAAAAAGGGAAACAAGCTACGAAGGATATAAGAAATGGCTCTGCATGGCTAGACATGAGACAAGCTCGGGCTATATGGCTGAAACGCAATGTCAGGAGAGCGGGCATAAAGCTCAATAAGGTAGGAAAATATTATGATAATGCATTCACAACTTGACATGAGGGATTCCTGAGGGAAATAGGCCAAAAAAAGATCAAGAGGAGTATGAGGCTCTTGCAAAATGTCATGGCAGTACTATACAACAGACTTCCACACCCTAAAAAAGAAAATGTCAGCATGGGCACCAAATGCAAATAAGGCGCTAAATAGGGTACCCATGTAAGGTTAAGACCTACAACTCATATCATGCCACTGTTAGAATAATCAACCCATATTTAGCTACCTTAGACATTAATCAATCCATTTTTGTCTTATTTGCCTAGTTTCCATATTCCACCTTATGCAAGTTGTCATCTACACATCCATAGTGGTCAAACTTGCTAATTTTGATTCATGTAGTGCTTGGGAAACCTCCTGGAATCAAATCTGCTTTATTCCTGGCCTCCCTAGTGCATGTCTGCTTTTTCTTCTTTATTGCCTGCTTTTTCAGTGTTTTAAGGCAATTGGGAAAGTTTGACTAGGTGAAGTTAACTTGTTTTTTGTCCTCCACATCCTCCACTCTTTTCTCCTATTAAAAGCATGTATGAGTTGTCCTTCCATCCACTATTAGCTTTCCTAATTGATTTTTCCAATTCATGAGCTCCTAGACAGTTTTGGAAACTGCTTTATGCACCTATAGGGGGATTTGCTTACATTTAGTAAGCCTGCTTTTGACTAGATTCGAATAGCATCTTCATGCATTCGAATCCCTCATGTAATTATTTATTGTGGCAGCCTATGACTTAATAGGGTTGGCTATTGTACACTTATTCAATACAGTTTAGTGTTCAGCTCCATATTCAGTCTCTTTTGTGAGTAATTTTGCATGTGTAATTGGCAATTGATGTGAGTGTAATTGTTCTAACACTGGGTTCAATTTCCACAGCCACTTCTAAAATAGCAAGAAGGTTCTGTGACATATTAGAGTGGGTTCGTACCTAAGGTCATGATGATATGATCATAAGGTCATGCAAAATTCAAACAGTGATGAAACCTTACCTATATGCCAGTTTAGACATGATACCTGAGATCGACACGAACGGGTCAATCCAGCGGTTGAAATGGCAGTGAAAAAGGTCCTCTACATCATGAATTATGTCAAAAACGGTCCAAAATGGTTAGAAAATGTCAAAACTATAGGAAAGGGGGTAAAAATTTTCAAAAAATTGAAAAATTTCTATAAATAGTAAACAATTCAAAATATTATAAAAAATTTGAAACTTTTACCCATTTGAGCTCTGATTTTCAACAGCGAATTCCAGGAGATCCAGCCGGCAAAATCCACTACCGTTTCTTCCAGGTATTTACCCATGCTCTTCTCTTTCATTTTGATGCAATTTTCATGAAATTCCATGGTCAATTAAGCTTTCTAGGACAACCTAAAATGAGCACTGCGTCCGACGCGGAAATCGAGGTTTTTTCCATGTACAGGGATGGATATATGCAGAAAATAACCTCAAACCTGCCTACATAAACGTATGTTTTGAAAACAATCGCATATGAGGCCACGCATAAGGTTTTTCGAATAATCTAATGGGCAAATTTGTTGTTTCTTGTGCAGGATGGTCCTAGACTGGAGAGAGCGTGAACGTGGTGAGGTAGAGGAAGCAGTAAGGGCCGATATAATGGCTCAACAAGCTCTGTGTGCATGTAGACTCTACAAGTTTTTGTGTCTTGGTGGTTTGAGGGCCAAACCAAGACTATTACAGATGCTGGTGGATTACTAGGATCCAGACTCGGAGTCCTTCCAGATAGATGGGATGACCCTCACCATAGAGGTGGAGGACATATACTTCATTACTGGGCTTTCTAGACGAGGGGAAGTGGTGAACCTTCGTTCTCATGGTGGGCTAGGAGGTGGCCTAACTATCGACGAGTACATTGCGGTGTACTTCTATCTAGACACAGAGAAGGTGGGGAGTCAGGTCCCTACCAACGCTATACAGGTGCTGGACCTAAAGGCCATACTATTGACATTGGGTAGGATAGCAGGCTTGGCATCACTCCACCAGGCCTCACAGCCTCTGATGTTCTATGTAGTGGAGTGCATGAGACTCACGGTTTATGACTGGAGCACTACACTACTGAGCAACATGAAACATCATCTTAGTGAGTGTAAAGCAGGTAGAGTGCAGAACTTCAGGTTCAGCAGTATTTTGAGCACATTTTTCTTCGAGCGTGTTCCAAGATTGAGACCCAGAGTGGACGTTCCTCTTCACGGGATTCAATATTCATCCCAACGACGTTGGGCAGATGCTATGTGCAGAGTGGGGGGTGGTAGGGTGGCCAACCCATATCCAGCTGACTTATTTCCATGGTGGCGATGATAGATAGTTTCCATCGATGACTACCCCTATGTAGGGATAGATTTCTAGGGGGACTCGGACATGCCGCTACCACCAGGATCGACATATGGCGATATAGGTAACAAATCTCGATCCTCTCTTTTAAAATTTTTTGAGTTATTTAATTTTTTTGTGTTTTCTTCATTATATGGAATCAAAAGGACATATTTTTTTGTGACAATACATAGTGACATCTACTATTTGTGTGCAGATGTGGGACCACGACGGCCAGAAGGCTTCCCTCATCATAGATGGAGGGGAAGAGGAGATGACATCATGGGTGTGGATGCGGAGCGGATGCTACAGAGAATTCATACCAACTTTGTGAGACTGACACATAGGATTCCCATGGTGCAAGTCAGGGAATTTCCTGAGGCTATGTAGCGATAGGTGGTGGGTGTACCATGCGCATGGGTGTGATTATTCTGATGGCTAGCTAGAGCCGTAGTGACCTTCCATGATCACAACCGTCCTCCTCCTCCATAGGATTAGACACCTGGGAGTGTATACATTTTGTACTACCGTGTATTATATGTTGGTGGCGCGAAAGCCCCAATTTTGTATCATGACAGTATGTATTATCACACTTTGGATGTATATATAAAACATTTTATGGTGATCGGTTTATTTGTTTACATGTGTAAAAATTGTGCTTGTGATTAATTTATTGTGAATGAAATAGATTCCAATCTAACACATAGTTAACATATGAGTTAGCAACTTGATTATTATTTCTTGGAATATGTATATATGTTATATTGTCAAATTTCCATTCTAAAAATCTCACACGTAAGAATCTTCTCAATAACATCGGATCTCGAACATGGTATAAACCATTGAGCTATGACACTACTAACTCCGAATCAATACATACCTCAAGAGAGAGAACGCCATTTGAAATGACATATCGTAGAAGCTCGATAATGGCACTGTATTCAGCAACATTGTTGGAAGATGGCCATAGAAATACGCCTCCTGAAGACAGTACCTGACCCATAGGAGTATAAATCACCCAAGCAGTAGAGGCTGAGTGTTGAGTGTGACGGCTTGCACCATCCGTGAGTCCTATGTAGGTGGAAGATTCCATTGACATCTGCCAATAGAAACAGAAACTAATCACAAACCCGATCACGATAAGAAAAATACCTAACTATGCAAAACTGTACAATAATATACAATAAGCAGCCTTGGCTGAAGATCATGCATAGTATTTCTTAAGATAGAGCCCATTTCTAGGCTCCGCCAATGCCGTTCCTTCGTAATCCACTAACTCATACGCACCCTTCTCTAGCACATGCTTGACCATGTAAGGACCACACCAGATAGGATTAAATTTCCCTTCCCCCAAGGGTTCTTTCAGTTGATCCCACAAAAGGACCAAGTCTCCTTCACTAAAATCCCTTAGACAGACAGACTTATCATATTGGGCCTTTACGCGATGTTTATTGACTTCTAGAGCCACCAAGGCATCCCGACGCTGCTCATCAAGTTGCTCAAGGTGAACCAAATGCTCCTCTAATGGTGAAGTGTCCGGTAAGAGTTCTACAACTAGCTTCAAAGAATGAATCTCACATTCAACCGGCAATATTGACTCCACTCCATGTACAAGTTGATATGGAGAAAAACCAATGGTAGTCTTAACAGCAATTCGATATTCCCAAAAAGCAGGATATAACATGATGTGACAATTGTTCTTGCTTTGCGAAATGGTTCATTGGAGAATGGATTTGATTGATTTATTTATGGCCTCTACCTGTCCATTCGCTTGAGGGTAGTAAGAAGAGGAATTCTCTTGCTTATACCCTAACTTCGATGCCAACTCTTCCATCATATAGTTCTGAAAGTGCGAGCCATGGTTAGTGACAAGATCTTTCAGAATCTCGAACTGAGTAATAATTTGGTTGAATACAAAGTGGGTGGCTGTCTCACCGTCAAATTTTACTGTAGGCATAGCCTCAGCCCATTTCGTGAAGTAATCAACAGCCACTATAATATGATGGTGCCCCCCAGCCGAAGCTGGGTTGCAATCCATAAAATCGAGCCCCCACTTGGTGAAGGGAACGGTGGTGATAATGGGATGTAACGGGGAAGGTTTCGAGCACATAATACGTGCGAACACCTGGCAAGGGTGGCACCTCTTGACCACATCAACACAATCCTTAAAGATTGACGGCCAGAAATAACCCGCTCTTAAAATATTTTGAGTTGTAGAAAGCCTAGATAAATGACCACCACACGCCCCTCCGTGGCAATCATTCAGCACTACCTCAGCCTCCTCATGATTTAAACAACATCGTAAAATGGAATCTACCCCACGGTGGTATAAACTGTTATCCACTATGAGGTAGTTCTTAGAGATGTGATGTAATCGTCGTCGTTCATCTCGCGAGAGGTGAGTAGGGGTCTTCAGTGTTTGTAAATATATTATGATATTCCCATACCATGGGTCTAACGTTGAGATTAAGAAGATTTGTTCATCGACAAACATATCTTCACAAACCAACTCCTCGGCCTCACTCGGGAAATCCGATATAACCTCTGCAAAAATTAGAGACTTCTTCAATTTTGCCGAAACAAACTCGAGATTGAATTCTTGCAGAATGATAGTCCATTTATTATATTTTCCCCCAATCATCCTTCAGGTGAGGATGAATTGAAACGGATTGACATGGGCTACAACCAAGGTCTAGCAAAGGAGAATATAATGTGTCAACCGCTGAACTGCATGTACGGTAGCTAAAGCAATCTTCTCGACATGAGAATAACAAATCTCTGTGTCAATAAGGTTTTGGCTCAAATAATATATTACATGCTCTTGGATCTCCTCATCCTCTTGAACCAAAACCATACCAATCGTCTCTAATGATGTGGCCACATATAATAGAAAATCATGGCTATAGTCCAGGGGACTAATCACTAGGGCCGATGCTAGGGCTCGCTTGAGTGCATCGAAGGACTCTTGGGCTCGCTCATCCCAATAAAAGGGGGTTTCCTTCTTCAAGAGATGCATGAAGTCTCTAGTCAAATTGGCAAAGTTGACAACAAATATTCATAAGAAGTTTTCCATGCCTTGCAAACACTGAAGATGACGGATATTCTTTGAGGGAGACAGCTGAAGTATTGCCTCAACCTTCAAAGGGCCGACTCTTATACCCTCTTTAGAAATGATGAATCCTAACAAACGACCTGACTTCACACAAAAGATGCACTTATGAGGATTTAATCTAACCGAATAGTACCGGCATATTTCGAATACCAATCTCAAGTGATAGGGATGACGCATTCTCATACGAGAATGAGCAGCAAGGTCATCCAAAAATACTTCGATAATTGAGTTGAGATCTTGGAAGATCAAGGTCATTGCCCGCTGAAATGTAGCTCTGGCATTTTTAAGGCCAAAAGGCACTTTTCGATATGCAAACGTTCCCTAAGGACAAATAAATGCAGTCTTATGTTGGTCCTCAAGTTTAATATGTATTTGATTATATCTAGAAAAGTTGTCCATGAAGGAGAACACCTCGCTATGTGCACACTCATCCAAAATATGATCAATAAATGGTGTGGGGAAATTTTCCTTAGGACAGGTATGATTCAAATCATGGAAATCAGTACATATGCAGATCGCTCCCTGCTTCTTATCCACCGAAACAGGGTTTGAAACCCATTCCGTCAAGGGAACGGGATAGATGAAACCGGATTTCAATAGCTTCTCTATCTCTGCCTTAATCGCGGGTCATTTCCTAGGATTCACCACATGTAAATGTTGTCGAATAGGCTTAGCATTGGGGTAAGTATTAATCTCATGTTCGACAATATGAGGGTCAATACCTGGCATCTCGTCGTAAGACCAAGAAAAAATATCATGGAATTCCTTAAATAGCTCAGTGTATTCTAGAATCTTAGCATGGGAACATTTTGCCCCAATATAGACATTCTCTATCATGCCAGGATTGCTAGAGATGTTGATAGGAATCATTGAAGATATGTTCACCATGTTTCCATCAGGCATCGGACCAGGAGAGCTTAATGGAACCATAGGACTACCAACTCTCTGACTAAGAACCGCCCTAAAATCCTCATGCTCCAAGTGGTCAAGCTCTAGAATAAAGTACGATCTATGATGGAGTTCCTCCCATGGTGGCTCAACTCCTGACATAGCCTCGATAATCGCTTCATCTGAAGGGAAAACCATATCAAGGTAGTCGTTTGCATGAGAAGACTGTACTTCCCCATGTCGGCAGCACATAAGGGTATTCCTCCTCCATCCGTGAAGAGGAAGGACTAGGCTCTACAACACACTTGAGATTAGCTTGATAAGCTATCATAGTTGCAGGCAATGACACGTCCGTCACGACGGGCTCACTCGAAGTAATCGGTGTAGGAAGAATCCAAGGATCTTCCATATGACTCGTGCGAAAAGACACCGATCTCGTAGATGTCAAAGCCTCATCGAAACTAGATCCTATCATAAGGATCAGTGTACGACAACTAAAGCTTCCCATGAGGGATGGATACATGCCTACACCCACACTCCCAGTTGTCGGCTGAGAATGTTCAACGATCGGGATCGAAGCTCTCAAAGATGCGGTAACATACGAATTCTTGAATGTCGTTTGATCAATCGTTACAATCTTCCCGTTATGTGGAAAGAATACAATGTGGAACAGGGAAGAAGCAACGGCTTGCATACTGTAAATACAGTTCCTACGCAACAAGAGATTGTAGTCAATGGGTGCATCAACCACCTCAACCTCTATCACAACGGTCTTCCCTCCCAAATGGAATTTAAGGGAAGGAAGGATGCCATGCGGCTTAAAAGATCTCCCATCGAATGCAGTTAACATGGTCACTGATTTAGACAGCTCAGGAAAACCCAGACCCTTCCAGCAGGATAAAGACATCACAGAAGCAGCATCACCCTCGCCAATCACAGTGCGCTTGAAGATCATATTAAGACATTCTACGTGAATCAAAAGAGACACATAGTAGGGAAATCAAGGCTGAATTCCTACAGTTTCAAATTTGATCACGGAGAAAGAATCATCATCGTTCACACCAAGGGCAGAAAGCAACACCTTTATTTGTGAAGGACAACTCTGAAGCACTTCCATTGCAGACATTGCACAAGGAGTGTGGCCCAAGTCCTCGACAACTGAATAGTTCTAGGTGGCTCAGGCATTTGGATTATGCCTTGAACACTTAAGGAGTCCCTTAGGAATGCGAGGTATAGTCTCAGGTTTATCCATAGGTTTCTCAATACACAAAGGGGACCCTGGTGGATCAGGTTCTTTGCTTGGACTAGGTTGTGACGAACCATAATCTTTCGCACGGGTCACAACTTTCGCAGCATGGACCATGTTAGTGCAACCATGACCACTAGTCTCCGGCGGATCTTGATCACCATCAGACTGGTCATGGGACTTTGAGTTCATATTTTGATTGTGCGGTAAAGGGTTAGTTAGCACAGCTGGGCCCTGTGCCAAGAATATCGAAGTTTCCTCAATACAAGGGCACAAGTAAGTGAGGTGATTGTCCTTACATAAATTACAAGGGAACTTAACTTTATGTTTAGCTTGCTTGTCCCCCCAGCATTTCGAATTTTCTTGTCATTACTATTAGCATTCTCATTCTTATTCCCACCCTTACGATTATTTTTACCCTTTCTTCTATTTTTTCCAGGCTGCTGGTTACCCTTCTGGTCCGATGATTGCATAGAAAGTACACTCACCGTTTGGGCAGGTTGAGACAAAGCCGTAGCTTGTCCCGAAGCAGATTGGTTGATTGACAATTTACTAACTTGTTTTGCAACCAAATCTGTAGGTTTCGCACTTACACAACCCACAATGCGATCGGCATGTGGTCCAGGTTTGACTTTGGGGTCGAAACTGGAATGTGGAGCATTGGGAATAATATCATATAACAAACCGGACTAAGCATAGATCAAGTCCAATTTTTGTGCCCTAAAAATCACTTGTTCCTCATTCTGCACTCCGGATGTAGAAACATCCTTCGCTATATACGGCAATAACGACTTGAGGAACCACTCGAGGAGGAACTCTGGTGGTATAAAGGATTTAATTAACCTCTTCTATCTACGCCACTCTTGAATGTGATCAGAGATATGTGTGGCTTTATCTTGCCGAAATGTTGACAATATTTTAGTACCAACGTCATAACACACTGGTAGCTGGAAGTGATTAAGAAAATTCATCGCAAGGTCGTTGAACAAAGAGATAGCTCCGCTAGGTGACTCTATATACCATTTCATAGCAGGCCCTGTAAGGGTGCATTGAAATAGTCTCAAACGGATTGAGTCCTCATATAAGGAATTCAAAGAGCACCATCGATGAAACGTAGTAACGTGTTTGCTCAGATCCTCTCCCGGTTTTCCCTCGAACTTAGGTATGTCCGAAGGAAGCTTGGGAGGGACAGTCGGTCAAGCTGGGTCATGAGCTACAGGATCGTTCGTCAATATCGACAAGTCAGGAATATTGAGTGTAGAGATGAAAGGGAGCCTAGGATGATGAGTTCGATTAACCACTCCCTAATTCATATAGGTCTTATTACCACCATGGCCTTGGCCATAGTGCACTCCTCCCGTATGACCCGTATAGTGTGGCGTGGAAGCACCATAGTGTTGTGCACCTTGACTAGTAGGAGCTACAAAGCCGTAATTAGGAGAGTAAGTAGGTTGTTGATACCCGCCCCCATAAGGTGAAGAACCCTATCCATACTGCGTCCCATGATAAGGTCCATAAGTCATTGCATGCGATGTCCCACACGACACTCCATAGGTAGGAAGATACGCTCTGGAAGTAGGAATATACATATCGGAAGTAGGGATATATGCCTCGAAAGTAGTAACATGACCTCTAGAAGCATGAACATAACCTCCCGAAGCAAAGGGCAGTATGTAAACCTGAGACATAATCGGTCTAGTAACCATAGTACGGACTTGACTCGTAGCCATGTGCCGACTCGAAGGACCACGTGAATAAGGTGGAGGGTGAAAATTTGAAGAACTAGGGACAGAGGATGAAGGAATCTACGTAATAATGTATGTGTTGTTCCCTATCGTCACTCGTCTTGGATCTGGTATCCTAATAGGATCACTAACCCTAGACCTAGGAGGGATATGTGACGTAACTTCCACCACTGGGATGGAAGGTGCAATGTGACTAGTGCTCCCAAACCTCTCTGCATGTTAAGGAATGAGAGTGCCCCCAGGCATAGTGTTAGGCTCAAAGTCAAATTTGACATGAAATGCCAAATCATGCGTAGGAAAACCAGACATACCATAACTACCATAGATAGTACTGGCGGGTTCAAAATGAGTCTCAACGTCCTTCGGCATTCCATACTGGTAACACATCAATGGGGAATCAACCCTAGAGTGAGTAGGTATATCATGCATGGTTCCTATCTCAGAAATAATAGGACCTAACTCAGCCAAGTCAGGTGAAGGATCGTAGGTACGAGTAAACTCCCCATCGTCTACATGAATGGGAGAAGGTGGTTCAGGAATACGTTCTAAATGGTTTCCCATGGTGTGTGAATCAATGTGTGAAATAGTCTTCCTAGAATGTCTAGGTCTCTCTCCCAAAGGAGGAGGAGAAGTAGAAGGCGGAAGTCCTACTAAACGAAGAGAAAGGTGAGGAGCCGCACCCGAATCCACAATGACTCAAAAAATAGAAAAGACTCTCTATTTACGTAAACCCTAGGACAACTATCATGCATAGAGAAATCACTAATAAAATCTAAATCCAAATGCAAGCAAACAAGGGCTGGATAATTGAGCTCCCGAATGAAGCAGGTATGTGTCGCCTAGGAGAGGCTTGAGACTCCCATACACAACAAGCGGAGGTATGTAACCAATTATTGTGGCCCTCAGCTTCAACGTGTAAAGAAACTGTGTTTTCTGACCCCAACCTAGCCGGGACACCCGCAGAATAACCCCTGCAAAGTACCCCCTCGATATCTTAGGTAAGTCCACTAAGGTCACCTCAATGTAATCAGTGCTTAGGTGTACATTCGTAGGTGGAATTGACCATATGGGTAGGTTAGCAAAGCCCGAAACTCTCGAAAGAGCCCCCAGATACGAATACAATCCTGGAAATATCTTCGGTGCTACTCAATTATGACTAGGGGTAATCCCAATCAATAACTACTCACACTGCCTCGTGCTTAACTCCCTTTTGAGAGGAGGATCCTGACAAACATTAGTTATACCAAGTATTTCACACACTCACCTGGACAGACACATACATGTTGTTTTTTAGTGATCTTGGAGAATTTACTTACAATGAACTATTCCAAGATCCTAAAAGCTAAGCTTGTTGGTGCACCCTATAAAAAAAAAGAGTGTAGTTCATTTTAATTTAGTGTTGATTTTAATTGGTTTTATTACTCAAAAGAGGGATATGGTCATGCAACTAATGGTGTTATGAAACAAGATGAAGTAAAATGCACACCTAACAATCAATGCAAATGCATTGTGTCCATGAAAACAGGGTATGCTACTATGTGAAATGCACAATTTTTCTTCAAATGATGAATGCAAGCTTTCCTATATGAAGTCCTAACTAATAATCCAAAGCAAATCTAGTGCAAGTACAATGTAAAATGCAAAATGCAATGCATGATGATAAGCAAATGTTTTTGGATTTTTTGAAATAAAATGAGATGCCAAAAAGCTAAAGAATGATTCTACAACCCCTAGACTCTGCAAGCACACATAAATAGCACTTGAGCACAGCACTAAGGTAAAAGAAATCTAATGCACTAATCTCAAACAAAAAATTGAAAATGCCATGACAAGAACCTTCTTAAAAAGAAAAAATTTAGCTTAAAAAAACGTTTTTGGTCAGAAATAGAGGTATAAACAGACTCAGACAGTGCCAAAGGAGACTCAGCAATCATCAAACTTCACCTAGCAACCATTAAACTTCCACAAAAAGGCAAAAGTAAGGGCATACACGACTATTCATAGTAAACCCGCGTGTATACGCAGAAACCACAGAGAAACCCACATGTATACGCGACTGCGAGTTAAAAACTTGAGCATAGGAAGAAAGGTGCATAAAAGTAAGGCAAATAGACAAGCTGAGACAAAATTCACACCAATCAAACACTACCAGGAATACATGCCCCCAGACCCGACACAGAAACAAGAGAGAAAGAGAAATTCAAATTCATTGAATGTCGATAGAACAACCCCTAAAGGACAACTACTAGGAACTCCCCAGTGGAGTCACCAATTCTGTAATGAAGATAAATTCCTATGGCTTGGGGTACCACAACAGACAAATTGACTCCACAAATCAATCCTTTCCAATATGCAATAGAAATTAAATGTCTAACACTAAAGGATCAGACCTCATACCTTATTCCGGACGGTTGAAGTAGATCCCCATTGAGCTTTCCAACTTCAACTTGAATTGATAGATTACTTCCTCAATAATCAAGTAAACAATACAAGCATTCTATATATCATGGTGTTATATCTATTATAGCATATATAATCAATAATGTATAAGCATTTGACATAATCCAATGGATAAAACATTCATTCAAACACACATTATTGGATAGGAAAAGATATTTCTATTAATCTAAATCAGAGATTACAAGATACAACCTCTGTTGGCACGTCTGTGAACCGGAGAAACTGAATCCCCCACTTGGGCCTCCACCACTTCAATCCTCCATCTCTAGATAGCAAGCTCACAAGCAAAAGGCAAGCTTGGGAAGAACACAATAGTGCTCAAAGGGACAAAGGGATGCAGACTCAAGCATAAGTTCCGTCAACAATGGACTATAGTTTCTTTGCTCTCAATTCTTTCTTATGCCTTCAATGTACCAAGGGGTTCCTTATATATATTTTCAAAGGGGTAATGAAAGGATGAATCCGAGCAATCTCAAGGCATAGGGAAGGCTAGGAGTCAAGTGATTTGGATCCATGTCAAGAAAAACTCCGAAAGGATTTGGGTTTTGTACACATCCTGATGTACATAGTTTTAGTGGTCAAACCCGCGTATATATGGGCTTATAGGTTTAAAAGTCACGTGTATCATTTTTCACATGTTTTTATGGATGCTCACGGAAACATCAAAGGACAAAAAATGGTCCATGGGGTATAAGGAGTCTGCAGCAGGGCAGGGGAAGGCCATACAAAGTTTGATTCACCTGGAGTGGTGAAATCAGCTATAACAACAGGACATCAGCATCGTCAAGATTCGTTATCCCAACTATTGATAATTCTTGGCTAGCAACTGAGAACGTTGGTGTAGGAATGTATTTGTCATTGATGGGATCGTTTAATTTTTATGCACCAATTCTGACTATAGGTTCCACTCTTAGTAGTGAATCATCATTATCGAGTTCGGTCCAATTTATAAATATGTATTTGGAGGACCCTTGGACTCTCTCTTCCCCAAGCACTTCATAGGAATAAGAGGAACAATCCCATTCATAAGAAGTCTTGAACATCTATCTATATATCCTCCTTGTCTCTCTCTATCCCTCTCATGCGAACTTGAGTGAGTGTGATGTGTGTATAAATGAGGAAGGGTGCCTCCCTATTTATACTAATCAAGTGACTAACCTATTACATGACTTTGGTCGATCTCTTACCCTAATAGGGATGAATTCTTCTACACAGACTCCAAAAATGCATTACATGATATTTCAGTGGGGACTATTTCCCCAACTTACAACAAACGTTGTACCTCAAGGTCTATACACAGTAATGCAATCCCTAAAGGAGGTAAACATATATTCAATGGGGCAATGACAACATACAATTATAATATACATCAGAATATATTTAGAAGTTACAAATACACGAACATTAATGAGTTTTTCTAGTTTTAACTGTTGGATAAAACTGCTTAGTTGGAAGCAAAAATTATGAACACCTTGCACTGATAATCTCTCAAATTGAAACTAAACATATCGAAATTCAAACCAACAATAAATCTATTGTCAAATATCTGTAAGATAATTTTTATTTTTTAAGATCATTAAAGGGATTGTGTTTAATTTACATACATGGACCATAAATTAACAACCAAAATTAAGAATTCCAAGGATTAAATGTCTGAGAAATTGTTTGAGTTTATAAGATTGCATTGAGGATTAAGGGAAATTAGTAGTTCGTGTTATATGTATGGGACTTGCATATACTTTTGAAACATAATTTCATGGAGCACATTGTAGAATGCACCAATCTCCTTTAGAGAAATGTCTTGTTGGAGACTAAAATATTGAAATTGTACTATTTAGGTTTTAAGAGTTCAGTGGTTGAGAAAAACAAGGCCAAGGAGATATTTATTATACTTTCTAAGTGTAGTTGGTCTCATAATGTAAGATGGCATGAACCTGGAGATCGCATTTCAAGCATCTTCATAATCCAACACATATATCACGTGTAAGCATAACAGGGCAGGTAACCTTGAGAAAGTTGTTAAAGGCGTCGAGCTACCATGACTATCTTTTTTCACATGTATGTGTGAGCGGGAAAGGAACCCTAAGAATGTTATACATATTTTTCACCGAAAATATATAAAATATCAAGATAAGAAATATTTGGAAAGATTCCAAAATGTTTAAAAATTAACTCTCTAAAACCAGATCAAATAACTTCTCAATTACCCCGTCATAGTGAGATAAATCCAAGCATTAATAGCGAAAGTAACACTAAAACATGAATGATAAAACCAAGCTGTAAAAACAAACAAAACAAGACAATAGAAATAAAGAATCATATTTATATAATTTTTCATGTGGGGCCCTGAATTCATTGAAAAATTTAAAAGGGGGTTGTTGGGGTGGAAATAGAATGATATTACAAATACTCATGAGAACACACTTTCCCACACTTAGCAAAATTTGAGAATGGTTAAGAGTCCTGCACATATGCCATTGATGCTCAGTGTTTGAATTTCATAAGTCATTCCATAAAAAAGATCCTTTCCAAGCCAATATTTTATGAGTAGATTATCTAATTGGTTTGGGAGGCTATATCCCTTGCATCTTGGGTACCTAAAATTGCTATCTAAGAAACTTATAGACTGTATGGAAAGTGCACATTGTAATTCCTTATAAGATTCTTTGGAAGGAAATATATGAGGAATAATACAAATGGCGTGCTGCTAAAATGTTTCCTTCATCTTGTTTCTTCTTAAAAAAACAATTGGAATATAATTCCATTGAAATAAGCTCTTCTATAGATTTTAGAATTGGTTATGGAAATCAAAGATATTCCACTAGTGAATAAATTTTCATGAATTTTGTGTGATTTATTTCTTGATCAAATACTGGTAGACCTAGAACCCAATAAACCTATAAGTGGATATTTTATCTACACATGTGCTCATTTTATGTGATCAATAGGTGAGTTATTACTACATAAATAGTGCACTAGGAGTAGTGTTGTATCCACTACCTTATTAACAACTTATTTAATTCTTTTAGTTAGTGCTAATAATTTTGGTACAAATGTAATGTTGTTATGTGAGGCTTATCACTATATTCGATTGCTTATCGACCAAATAATTTATATCACTATCTAAATACCCTCCTAGTATACATCATTCCATCTTTCTAAAGTATCACATTTATACCATCATCACCCATATAATTTAGACTATCATCATTGTACTTACATATCCTTACACTTAATGACATACTTTACTTTATTAGAAATCCATTATAAGTGGTTAACCACACAAATCCATCAATAAAGGAATATATAAACATAATAGAAACAATAATTCCAAATCTAGAGCTACATGTAGCTAGGAAAGGTCTAGCCAACCACTTCTCTTCTAGTTCATTGAGTTGATTAATCTTGTAAACATGAACTAGTGAATACATTAGTTCATTCTTAGTTTATCTAGTTGGAGAATAAGTTAACCTATAAATAACAACTATTTAAGTTCCACTTTGATAGCTTAAAGCAATTTATCCATCCATAAAGGTAGTAGTCTCCATACCATATTATTTGACTCTGATAAAAGTAGCATTCAAAGCATATAAATAAGAAGCAAATCCAACATCATCTTGTTTAAAACGTTTAGTTGACCTTTCACTAGTTGTTGAAATTGACTCTGTTGAGATCATAGCTTAGGTTAATAATCTAAAACCATATGTGTTTGCAATAAAGATAGAGATAACTAAGATAAGAACAACATATGTGCTTATTAGGGTTTAGACAAGAGAGTAATTGTTTAGTGAGTATGCACATTAGTTAAAGGACCACTAGAAGTAGAATAAATCTTCAACGAATAACTAGTATATTAATATGTATATGTCTAATATGTTTTAGGTTTCGATACATTCCCCATTAGTAGTTTATGTACATTCTTTTATTCTTACCTTTTTTATTCCTATTCCCTACCTATGATTAATATTAGAGGTAAGAAAGGTAAGAGCTTATCCATATTATTTTATTACAAATACCATATCCCAGATTTGTACCTTATTATAGTCTAAATGTAGAATGAAGTTATTATCCTTCTATTGGAATGGAAGCTAATCCTATTCTTAGGAGATCACTTATTCAATCCACATTAAGAAAACCATTCTATCAATACCAATCAATCCCCCTCATCCTGCTACCTACCAATCCATTGACATTCCAACATTTGCAAATGGAGATTCAAATGAGAAAAACATCATTGTAATTGAATGTGATGGTTATAATGTTGGATATGGGTATTATAGTGTGAGTAGTAAGTAGTCAATGACATCAAAACCAAGTGACATCGATTGATGATTAAATCATGTCAAGAGATGAAAGTATTGGAAACACACTAAGAATTGGGAACATATATCTAGCTAAAAAGGATCATGAGAAACATATGCAATGGGTTAGGCGAGATTAATAATATCTCTATATAACACTCATTTTATTGCATGTAATATTTATGTATTACAAATATTTTTTTTAGTTAATAGTACCATTTTCTTATGTTCTCTAGATATGAGCATGTAGGTTGTTGATGAGTAATTTTAAGCATGGTTGTATTTGGAAATAAAAATTGGATTCTAAGCATGGTTTTATATAGATATTAATGTTTTTCCTTAGAATTAGAAATGATGCAATATTGGTGTTAAAATTGATCCTTTACCCAACTCTTAAAGTGTTCAACCTCAATGGAAGAGCGCCTACCTTATAAGTAGGAGGTTGGGGTTCAATTCTTTTGTGCCCTAATGATATTGCAATATTGGTACTTTTAATAAAAATATATTTTATTATGATTTATTATGGATATAAGGGGGTTTCAAAATGCTTTTGTATCTCTTGGGATCATTAATTAATCCTCTCTTGACCACCATAGTCTATTTTTATTTTCCTAGCTTGCGAGATCATTACCATTTCACTAGTGCGTGGAAGACTCATATAGGGGCCACCTACCACTTAATGTGTATGTCTGCATGACTTTAGGAGCTCCATGGACCAATCCGTATATATTACAAACCCACTTTGAGTGCGAGTAGCAATCTCTAGCAGTTGACCATAGCTAATGTTTTGTTATGTTCATCTGTGCTCTGATTCCCATCAGTTATTTCACTCTCAATCATCCTAGCACCAATTTACGTGATTTAAGGGAGGTAGGGAACATTTTCTCACCTACCTACATGATGGCCCAACATTGAGGTGCTTAGGGATATGAACCTTCACCCTCCTAACTTTTCTTTTGGTATATCCTTCAAACCCTAGTACAATTCCTATTTTTACTTGGTAAATTTTCCCACTTGTAAACTAGGTGTCTGAATTTATATCATATAGAGTTAGTGGACGTAATTGTTGCCTTAGGTTCATTACAATGAAAATCACTTCCTCTTAGATTGCAGTGCATACATCCACATAATATTTGAGTTTCAAATTTTTTGTGACATTACGAACCTCGCAACCTTCTATCTCATCAAACTATAGTAATTTATGAACATTTTCCAAGCTTTTTTAGCACAAAAATACAACTTTAAAACAAATTTAGTTCCTTACTTTTCTTTATTAAGGTTTGATATGGACGAAAATTGGTTTAAGTGGACGTTAACTATCATCGCCATAGTTTAAATATTCATATTAAAAAAGTTATAAAGTAAAAGACATATTTTTTTCGAAATACTTATTCAAATGTTAATATAAAACAATTTTATTCATAATTTAATCATATTAATATGTAATTTAATTTGTATAGAATTATTTTTTTATTTCGAATTTATTAAAATTAGAAACTACTTCATTGAAATAAAATTTTCAAAAAAAGATGTTGTTTTGTTCAGTTTAATAAAAATATTTATTTATTTTATAAAATAAATTTAGTTTAGTTTTATATAATAATTTATTTTAATAAAAATATTTATTTATTTTATATAATAAATTTAGTTTGGTTTTATATAATAATTTATTTTAATAACAAATTATTTATCATAGGATGACTCATTATTTTAACATCATATTATCAATATTGGAGATAGTTAATGTATTTTAAGTTTATATATAAAAAGTTGACAATCAAGAACATTTCATTATTTTCCTTAATTTAGTTATTTTTTAATTTAAATGTTAATTTCTTCTAAATAAAAATTGTTGATTTAATAATGTCAAGCAATAAAAAAAAAATATTATAAACTATGTTAATTAATAATATTAATTATTATAAACTATATTAATTATTTAAATTTATCATATTATCATTTAAAAATATAAATATGGTTGTTTGTTGATTTCGTAATGTCAAGCAATAAAAAACAATATTATAGACTATGTTAATTAATAATATTAATTATTATAGATTATATTAATTAATTAAATTTATCATATTATCATTTAAAAATATAAATATGATTTAGTATTTATAATTTTTTTATTTGATTGCTAGATTTTGACTAGGTGCTCTTATTTGTAAATTTAGTTTAATTTATTAAAAATGGAATTTTATGAAATTGACCTTTAAACCTTATTAAAATCCATATTGATTTAGGTCAATAACAAAGTAAGGTTAAGTAATTTTCTTTTAACACAATAACCATAATAAAAAGAAAAGGTCAATGACACTGTAAGGATGTCAAATTTAATCACTCAAAAGGTCCCAATATTAAGAGCATTAAACAAATCCTAAGAAAATTGATAAGATAATGCTAATAACATGACACAGACCAACAATAACAAAATAACTTAGCATCTCGTGATTTGACGAGTTCATCCTGTCAAACTCAAGCTCCAGCTCCAGCTCAAGGTGATTCTAAGAGTTCATCCCGTCAAACTTGACTACCACCCCAAGGCTTGAAATTTAGTCAAAATTGATTACCCTTTTCATGGTTCTAGGGACTGAGAAGGTTTAATTTAATTACTCAGACAGTCCCAAGAAAACATAACAGCTTATAAGTATCTTATCATTGAAGGACTTTATACAAAAACATGATCACGGCCTCAACGCTTGAGTTGACCCGAAGAAAATTGATTACCGAGAATGCTACTAGGTTGCATTCAAGAAATAGGTTAAATACAATTGATCCTGGTGCAGAACATACTCAAGTCCCATTGTGCTCTAATCTTAACTTTGTCAAAGAGATAGAAGGAATCACTTGCTATCTCAAAGGAAGATGGCTGGTGGATTGACGAGATGGAGTTTCATGATAGCCAAAACCGAGCCGACTAAACTTGGGTTTAAAGCTCAGTCAATATTTAAAAATAAATAATTTCACTTTTAACTCCGACCTGTTTTTACTGCGACCAACTTTTTTTTTTGTGACCAAGTTAATACTTGCGATCAAGATGATATGTGCGATCAAGTTGATATGTGCGATCAACTTATCTGCGATCAAGTTGATGCCTGATGCGATCAACTTATCTGCGATCAAGTTGATCCCTACGATCAACTTATCTGCGATCAACTTATTTGTGATCAAGTTGATGCCTGATGCGATCAACTTATCTCCGATCAAGTTGATGCCTGATGCGATCAACTTAAAAGCTGCGACTAGGATGATAGAATATGTTTCTTAATCTAAAGACTTAAGAAATTACAAATGCTTTTCACTTGTGAGTAAAATGAAGTAAACTACCCACTTTTACAAATCCAAATAACTTATGAAAAACATATGCCCAAATATGTAGGAAGATTTAAGTCGATCAAGGTGCCGTAAAACCTCGAACTTTCACGTGGTGAGATTTTTATGGATTCTTGTTCTTTTACTTATCAGTAATTGTAAAAGACATTTACGTAAGTAAATCTGGAAATATATGCGACCAAATAATCATGAATTCAACCACAAACTATTTCATATATTTAACTATGCGGAAATACAAAGTAATACAAACTTGTCTGTTACAAACTCGTCAGTCCAGACTGATCGGTCCACAGAGCTTCAGCTCTCCGACTAAATCACATGCACAGAAGCTTGAGCTTCGACTTCTCTTTCTCACCCGGAGTTCCTCTGCTGTCTAATGTCTCTTTTGTGTCTATGTTCTTGTGTAAACTAATTTACAAAATGCTTCTTCTATTTATAGGCAATCTGAAAATTGCTTCAGCATAGGCCGACTTACTTGCCGACTTACTTTCCATTAAACACTGCAATAACTATCTACCTAACAACTTAGCTTCTGAAATAAATTCGATTGAATTACGTTGCCTACTTGTGGACTTTTCCTTCTTGTCAGACTGACAGACAAGATCGTGGCTTGTACAGACTCTGATAGAGTCGGTTGGAATCCAGGTAGAGATCTGCGAGTAATTACATTTTTCCAACACTCCCCCTTAATTATAAGCAGATGGGAATTTTAAAACAAATTTTACAAAATGTTTAAGAGATTAGACATGCTCTGTTTATGACAGAGTTCACTATGGATAACTTGTCATACCAAGATAACTATGCAGATATTGGAATGTGTCCTTTGCCAATGGCTTTGTGAAGATGTCGGCAAGTTGGTCTTCAGACCTACAAAATTCCAAACAAATTTCCTTGTCGTTCACCAATTCTCTTATAAAATGAAACCTTGTGTCGATGTGCTTGGTTCTCTTGTGAAACACATGATTCTTTGATAATGCTATGGCTGAATTGTTGTCACAGAAAATTGTTGTCGGTTCTTGATGGTTCTGTGACAAGTCTTTTAAGACTCTCCTCATCTAGATAGCTTGACATGCAGCACTTGTTGCTGCAACATACTCTGCTTCAGCTGAAGATAGAGTTACTATGGGTTGTTTCTTTGAAGCCCATGAAACAACACCTGTACCAAAATGAAATGTGTATCCAGATGTGCTTTTCCTGTCATCTATGCTGCCTCCATTGTCACTGTCAGTGTAACCAATGAGATTAAAATTTTCTGAAGTTGAATACATAATACCAAGGTCTTGTGTGCCACTTACATACCTCAGAATTCTTTTACCTGCTTGCCAATGTGAGTCTTTTGGTGACTCCATGAACCTTGAGATCAGACTTACACCATACATAATGTCTGGTCTTGTTGCTGTTAAATACATACGGCTGCCAACAAGCCTTTTGAACAACGTAGGATCTACAGTGGATCCTTCATCATCCTTGCTCAATTTTAAACCTTGTTCATCGACTTTGGTGTACAAAGTCGGTTCACTTTCACTTCTGTGAAATCCATTTTCAATGAGATAGGAATCAATCCAACTGTAACAAGCTCTAGGAGCTTGCTTCAAACCATAGAGTGCCTTTTTCAGCCTGTACACTTTGTGCTCTTGACCTGGAAATTCATACCCTTGTGGTTGTTCCACATATACCTCCTCTTCTAGATAGCCATTTAAGAATGCCGACTTGACATCCATTTGATGAACATGCCATTTGTTTTTTGCAGCAATGGCCAAAACTGTTCTGACTGTATCCATGCGTGCAACCGGTGCAAATGTTTCATTGAAGTCGATACCGGGTTGTTGTGTGAACCCTCTTGCTACCATTCTTGCTTTGTGCTTTTGCGCATTTCCATCAACATCTTGCTTTGTCTTATAAATCCATTTGACACTTATTACATCCTTGTCTTTTGGTACATCGACCAGTTCCCATGTCTGGTTTTTCTCAATGCATTCTATTTCTTCATCCATGGCTTGTGCCCATACTTCTTCTTCAACAACTTCTTCAAATGTTAGTGGATCATATATAGGGGAAAATAATGCAAACAAAGAGAATGAATTAGGTGTACCAGCTTCATATATCTCTCGCAGACTTCTTGTCTTCACCGGTTTTGTCGATGTCGACCTTGACGAAATGCTTGATGGAGTCTGCTATCCTCTTGGTGTACTTGTCGGTGTAGCTTGAGCTGCTACTTGTGTCAATGGTCCTTGTGCTGAACCATGTCTTGGTGTCATGGGAGTCGAAGGTGCTCCTACCGGTTGTATTACATGTGGTATTTGAACCACTTCCTCTTCCATATCATCATTGTCGATGTTGGACACAATCTTGACATTTATGTCGACAGTTCCATCCCATGATTCATTCTCGACAAATTGAACATCCCGACTGATTATCACTTTCCTTGTGACAGGGTCATACAACTTGTATGCTTTTGTGTCTTCTGAGTAGCCGACAAAAATACATTTATGTCCCTTCTTGTCTAGCTTCCTTCTCAGCTCATCTGGAATATGAGCATATGCAACACAACCAAAAACTTTTAAATGTGAGACACTATGATTCATACCTGTCCATGCTTCTTGGGGAGCTTTGTTCTTCACACTCTTTGTTGGACATCGATTCATAATGTATACAGCAGTTGTGACTGCTTCACCCCAATACTCATTTGGTGAATGCTTGGCTGCCAACATGCTGCGTGCCATCTCCATCATGGTTCTGTTCTTTCTTTCAGAAATAACGTTCTACTAAGGTGTGTACCGTGCAGTGAATTGTTTCTGTATGCCATGGGTCTTGCAAAAAGTTAGAAATTCATTTGAAACATATTCGCCTCCTCTGTCGGTCCTTAAGATCTTGATGTGGTGACCACTCTGGTTTTCCACGAGTGCCTTGAACTGCTGGAAATAACCAAATGCAACAGATTTTTGTTTTAAGAAATATACCCATGTCTTTCTTGAGTAGTCATCAATAAAGGTTAGAAAATACTTGCAGTCACCAATGGATGATGTCTGCATTGGACCACAAATTTCAGAGTGCACAATTTCAAGTGGTGTGCGTGCTCTATAGGACTTTCCGACTGGAAATGTCTCTCTGTGTTGCTTACCAAAAATGCAGCCTTCACAAACCCTCTCTGGTCTGTCGATTAATGGTAATCCCTTCACCATATTCTTTGTGTGTAGTAGCTTCAGCCCACCAAAATTCAGATGTCCAAATCTGAAATGCCACAACCAGGATTCATCCTGAACTTCTGTCTGAAATGCAGCTTGCAAATTAGTGCTGCAATTTTCTCTCTACTCGAGGATCTCGACTGTTTCTTCACTTTCTGCCTTGAATGCAGCTTCTATCTTTGTCTTTCCTTTTATGTTGGGAACTATCCTTAATGGAAACAAGCGGTTGCTTGTCATTGGCACTTTTTCTATCAGCGGGTCGCTTGGACGCTTGTCTTTGATCACACAGTGTTCATCTTCCATGTAGACTCTGTAGCCTTTTTGTAACAACTGTCCAATGCTTAACAGATTATGTTTCAGACCTTCAACATGATAGATATCAGGGATATATTTACTCTCCCCCTGTTTGGTTAGAATATCAACTGTGCCTTTTCCTAAGACAGTGACTTGGGCATTGTTTCCAAGTGTAACGTCAGTTTTAACTGAAGTGTCTAGACTGGAAAACAAATTTAAATTACCAGTCATATGGTTGTTGCATCCTCAGTCTAAGTACCATATGTCATGTGGAATTTCTTGAACAACATTGCATTCAAGTGGAGATGTCGATGCTATTAACATTACACCTGTTGAAGTGTTGGTGCTGGTTGACTGACTTGGGCTTTGTCTTCCTTGGTCATATTGTTTCTTCCTACATTCATATGCATAATGAACAAACTTCTTACGGTAATGACATTGAATTTTTGATTTATCAAACCTCTGGCCACTTGGCTGACTTGGGTTCTGGTTATCTCCTATTCCACCGACATTTGCAGGACTTCTGCCTCGTCCTCCTCTTGAAGAACTTCTTCCTTTGCCTCTGAAGTTGTTTCTCCCCCTGCCTCTACCACGGCTTATGGATGACTATGCTGCAAATGCACCTTCCAATGATGTCTGTGATCTGCTGATTCTGTGTTCATGATTGATGAGTGAAGCTTATAGCTCATCAATGCTAAATGTTGCCATGTTTCTGTGTTCCTCTAAGGTCACAACCAAATTTTCAAATCTTGGGGGAAGACTTCTGAGAATTTTTTCAACAACCCTTTGGTCTGATACGGGTTCTCCATGAGGTTTCAGTTGGTTTATCAACCCAACAACTCTGGTGTAGAATGTGTCTACATTCTCTGAATCTTTCATGCATAGAGATTCAAAATCTTTTCTCAGAATCTGCAGCATGGATGTCTTTACCTTATCCAAACCTTGATAGGAAGTCTCCAATGTATTCCATGCTTCCTTGGCATTAATCTTTGCTGCTATTCTTGGGAGTGTGCTCTCATGCATAGCTTGATGTATGAAGAACAGAGCTTTTCCATCTTTCTTCATCTATTCTCTCAAGACATCTTTCTCAGCCTGTGTGAGATTGTTATATGCAGCCATGTCTATTGGCTCTGCATAACCATGTTGAACTATCTCCCAGACATCTTGTCTTCTGAATAAAGCCTTCATTGTTAAAGACAATATTCATAATTCTTTCCTGTAAAACTTGGAGGTTGCAATGAACTAGAAGTGGAAGCCATTTTTAATTTTTAACTAACTTTCCGTAGCAAATTAATTTCCACCTTTTAAGACAAGATTTCTTTCCTAAAATCTTGGACTGTTATATACCTATATCCTAGCTTTGATACCAGATAGCCAAGATTTCTTTCCTAAAATCTTGGACTGTTATATACCTTGCTCTGATATATCCTAGCTCTGATACCAGATACCAGATAGCCAAAACCGAGCCGACTAAACTTGAGTTTAGGGCTCAGTCAATATTTAAAAATAAATAATTTCACTTTTAGCTCCGACCTGTTTTTACTGCTACCACCTTTTTTTTTTGCTACCAAGTTAATACCTGCGATCAAGATGATATGTGCAATCAAGTTGATATGTGCGATCAACTTATCTGCGATCAAGTTGATGCCTGATGCGATCAACTTATCTGCGATCAAGTTGATCCCTGCGATCAAATTGATCCCTGCGATCAAGTTGATGCCTGATGCGATCAACTTAAAAGCTGACTATGATGATAGAATATGTTTCTTAGTCTAAAGAGTTAAGAAATTACAAATGCTTTTCACCTGTGAATAAAATGAAGTAAACTATCCACTTTTACAAATCCAAATAACTTATGAAAAACATATGCCCAAATATGTAGGAACATTTAAGTCGACCAAGGTGCCGTAAAACCTCGAACTTTCACGGGGTGAGATTTTTATGGATTCTTGTTCTTTTACTTATCAGTAATTGTAAAAGACATTTACGGAAGTAAATCTGGAAATATATGCGGCCAAATAATCATGAATTCAACCACAAACTATTTCGTATATTTAACTATGCGGAAATACAAAGTAATACAAACTTGTCAGTCCAGACTGATCGGTCCACAGAACTTCAGCTCTCCGACTAAATCACATGCACAGAAGATTGAGCTTCAACTTCTCTTTCTCACCCAGAGTTCCTCTGGTGTCTAATGTCTTTCTTGTGTGTGTGTTCCTGTGTAAACTGATTTACAAAATGCTTCTTCTATTTATAGGCAATCTGAAAATTGCTTCAGCATAGGCCGACTTACTTGCCGACTTATTTTCCATTAAACACTGCAATAACTATCTACCTAACAATTTAGCTTCTGAAATAAATTCGATTGAATTACTTTGCCTACTTGTGGACTTTTCCTTCTTGTCAGACTGACAGACAAGATCGTGGCTTGTACAAACTGTGATAGAGTCGGTTGGAAGCCAGGTAGAGATCTGCGAGTAATTACATTTTTCCAACATTTCAAACAGAACAAACAGCTTGAAGTTGCTCTGGCTCTGCATGATAAAGACAATCCGGACCGCTGGGAAAAGGTAGCTTCAATGGTGGATGGCAAATCTGCCGCAGAAGTGAAAGCTCATTACGATATCCTTGTTCACGATTTGGAACTGATTGAGAAAGGCATGGTGCCTTTCCCCAACTACAAATCCTATGGTCCTAAAGTCGGGGAGACCTTGACACAGCGATCCAACGGTAATAAATCTGAGAAAAGCGTAAAAAATGGTGTATAACCAATCTCATATCTTGTAAGGATGTTTGTTTTTCCAATTTTTTTGGTTGTGGAAGATAACCAACCTATAGAGTTACTGTGCTTATAAGCAAGCCTAGTTTTCTTTAATGTCTTTCATACTAATTGAAAATTGAAAAAAGAGTTTGCATGTCTTGTTAGATTATTTTTGCAGAATTTATTTCATATTTGCTCAACATAAAACCCTAATTCAAAATTTAATTTGTAGTTTAGTTTTGCCAAGATTTATTTCATCTCCCAGATCTCTTTTGGGATATGTTAGACGTACTACTCTCGCTAATCCAGTCACTTCTTTGGAAGTGTATGTGTCGAAATTTCATCGTCCAGTATGATAGAACATGAATAATGTATAACTGATTAGAAATCTGGATATTCTGTCAGAGTCGATGATCTCAGAACATTTTTGTGCAGGCCTTCAACTATTTTGGGGTTCCTATTTGCTGGAGATGTTGCGGTTTCTATATCCTCAAGGAATATTTAAGTTCTGATTAGATTTTGGATCATTTTTCAAATTTAAAGAGTTTTATAAGTTATTTTAGTTTTTTTAATACATTATCACCAATTCGTAACACGGCTAATGTTGCTAATTCTTTCTGAGTGGATGTGAAGATTCATCCTAGAGTATAATATAGCCTTAGAATATGGTATAATTGCTTAATGTTATTATGGATATTCTGGTATTGTAGAAAAGTCAATAACTAATGTCATAATCTGTCTTATATTGTTTGTTTGTTAAAAAAAAATTATATTCATTTTTTGTAATTTTAATCTTTGTTTATTAATGATGGAATTTTTTTAATTTAAAAAGTTTATGTGAAAATGAAAACAGTGGGTTTTCTAAAACTTTTATGAATGATTTTTACCATAGAAATCTGAAATACCCCCATTAAAATCAGTTATTTACTAATATAAGTACTTGATCCATGAATGCTTTATTTGTTTTGCATACCAGGTTTTGGCTAATATGTTTTCCCTTTTTCATTGAAATCATACGAAGCCTCCTTTATTTGGCATTTTCAAAATGTGCAACCCTATTAAAATCAGTTATTTACTAATAATATAAGTAACTGATCCATGTACTTTGAGGCTAAAATGCTTTATTTGTTTTGCATACCAGGTTTTGGCTAATGTGTTTTCCCTTTTTCGTTGAAATCATACGAAGTCTCCTTTATTTGGGATTTTCAAAATGTGCAACCCCATTAAAATTAAAATTAGTTATTTTCTAATAATAAGTAATTGATCCATGTAATTGGAGGCTAAAATGCTTTATTTGTTTTGCATACCAGGTTTTGACTAATATGTTTTCCCATTTTCATTAAAATCATATCAATCCTTCTTGATTTGGCATTTTGAAAATGTGCAATTACATGGGATTTGAGTTTTTGGATTGTGTCATTAGCAATTCTATCCAATGAATCTAGGTTTTTATGAGTATTTTCTCAATTTTTTTACTGTAGTTTGGTTAGTCATGAAAAACAGTGGTACAAATTGCTTTTGAAAATGGATGCTCTTTTGAAAATGAAATTCTTTTGCTAGCTTGTTTTGAAGAATACAATTTTAACTTGGAAAAATCTATTGAAGAGAGGTTTTGTGGGTCCTAAGAGTTATTATTTATGCAATCATAGAGTTAAGCGAGTTGATCATTTGTTTGCTCATAATGGCTTTCACTAGGTTGTTCAAGACACAATTTTTATTTGTCCGTCAAACTTGTGAAAAAATCACTACAAGATCATCTTTTCCATTAGGTTACAACCTTTTATCAATTTAAGGTTCTTCCTCTCTTTGTTTTATTAGAAATTTAGAGAGGAAATAATTCGATCATATTTGAAAATGAAAGTCAAGTATTTTTCTTTTATGTTCCCAAATAACAAGGAGTTTATGAAGAATATAATACACCTGCAATTGAGAAAGCTTCAAGAATCATTAGCTTCTCTATGTTAAAGGATGTACCTATTAGTCTTTTTGATGATCCCTCACAATAAGGTCTTTGTGGATGTGGCATTTGACTTAAGACAAACTTGTAGAGAAAACTTCCATATTTGGATGGGTTATGGTGAAGGTACAAACACTAGAGGTGAATTGTTGCCACTCTACTACTTGTTGAGGACTCAGGGTGATTGTGGACTACTTTAATGGAGATTTACAAGTAGCCGTTTTGGATAATTGTAAATTCAGAATCAAAGAACCTCAATTTGGAATGCAAACAATTTATTGTAGACACATATTTCGAGAGATAAACTCTCTTGTTGATGGTCTATCAAAGAAGGAAATTGGATAAAAGGAACGGTTTATTTTTTATGAATAATTTTTGGATGGTTTATTGTTGCATAGGGACACCATTTAGACATATTGAAACAATTGTTGTAGTTACCATTCTAGATCCAAATACTAGGCTCTATCAAGCACCGAGAGGGAGAAAATCTCATGAGGTGCAAACCTCCTTGAGTGCAATACCTCAGAAGAGATTTGCACCTCGAGATATTTTATCCCTCTAGGCGCTTGATAGAGCCTAGGATTTGGATGTAAGATGGTTTAGGTCCTGGGATAAGTTCAAAACATAGATAGAATTATCATGATTATCTCAATGTAAGTAGTAAGTATTAAGTATTGAACAAATTGTTAAACTAGAAAATAGAGACAATAATTTGGTAAGGGTTAAATAAATGAAAATATCGTTTAGATTTACAGTAAGTATAGGGTTTTCCATTTTACCCCAAAGAATCACTCTTCTTTTGTTTTGATTAGAAGAGGCACATTCTACATTATTGTACATTTTATCAACAGTTCTGCTAAAAAATATTTACAGTTAGAAATTTGATCTATTTCCACAATTGGTAGATTTTTTTAAGATTGATCTATGCTAGTAAAACATATTTGTAAATTTTGAACTTGGGATTTCGTTGTGGGATACAATTTATGAAACTAAGAAAATTTTAATATGTTTTCGAGCTTTGAAGTACAAAAATTACAATATAATTACACTTTTCGTTTGAATTTAAAAAATCGACATTTGCATTTAGATATGCATAACATCGTTTTTACTTATGTATCTTCATGCAAATGTCAATTCTCGAGTATGATATTCCTATCAATGACTATCTCCCATGAGGTGCAGCGAATTCAACTCAACTCCAACTCTCACATGCTGCTTGTGAGAGTTCGCAAGTTCTTTACCTGGTTGGAATTGTTGTTAGATTCATTATCTTTGCATTCATAACAGTGCTCCCCTTGCTCAACATGTAACAAATTCATTTATAAGGAAATGTAGCAGCATTCTTCAGCGCCTAGCTGAGTTTCAGTATGGTGGCAGTGATTTAGATGCTCTTTTACCATGGGTTGTTTAAAAATCCCTGCACGGTTGTTTAGGAGGCCTTGCACTATTTAGGAGGCCATGGTTTTAAAACCATGTGCAAGGCCAACATATTTTTGCAGATAATTACATGGCATCAAATTTTCCATTGATATTACATGTGCTCAGGGAATATATCAATGTAAGCTTACTATATTTAGTTTTTGTATTGGAATAATACCTGTTAAATACTTCGACACAATTAACAATCTTTGAAGTAGATAAGGTGATAATCAATTAAAATAATAAGCTAATGTCATTATAGGGATCAAATCCACTGAGGAATTAGAGAATAATAAGCTACTATCATTAGAGGGATCAAATCCACTCAGGAATTAGAGTGATTCGCCTACCAATCATTCTCAAGAGTGAAATACATGCACAATTAATTTTTGTCATTAGAGGATTAAATCCACTTAGGAGTTAGAGGGATTCACCTACCAATCATTCTCAATATTGAAATGGGTAATTTTTTTGCAATGTGTGTAGGAATTAGAGGGATCAAATCCACTCAAGAATTACAAGGATTCTCCTACCAATCTTTCTCAAGAGTGAAATGTGCAATTAATTTTTTCAATGTGTGTGTATGGATTCGCCTAGAACTACAATGTCCGCTTTTCATTTACATGGCAAGATGCTTCTCTTCAGTAATATTTAAAATATATATTTATTGAAATATATATTAATATTTATATCTTTAAATTTAATTTAAATTTATATTTCAATTTTAAATTTAATATAAATACAAATATAAATTTAAAATTATAATTATATTTTAATTTAATTTTAAAATAAAATATATATTTAATATAGATTTCAAAATATATATAGAGGCGAGTGGAGGAGGCTCCAGCTAAGTCGGTAGAGGGAGGAGCTCATGCAAAGTGAAGGTCGCACGAGGAGAGCTTAGGCTGCACAAGAGAGCGTGAACAACAATGCTTCTCCAAACAAAGAGGAATTCACACAAAAAAAAACAAGTTCTAAGTTGAACTTATTCATGAAAATGAGTATTAAAAAGCAATATTAACTATGCTATGAATAACAACTTTGAGATAATGTGTCCTATTTCGAATAATATATTCTATATGATTACTCAGTTTTATAATGGTTTACAATACTTTATAATGGTTTAAAATACTATGTGGAGCCTCCTATGAATTAATTGTAATGCTTAATTCTAATCTTGAAGAGACAATCGAGGACCCAACATATTCTTTTTGTTCTTCCTTTCACAGTATGCAACTTTGGAGCCGGCCCAACTCATGGCCAAAGTCGAAATGTAGTTGTCATTGGACAACAAAAACCATGTTGTACTTTCCCTCTTCAACTAATTCGGCAAACCACCACAAATGTAAAAACCCAATAAATTGGCTTTTTTTCAAGGGCTTTGTTCTTTTATCTATTTAATAGCAGCAATGGAAAGAGCTCCAATCAATGAGTTTGAAGGCTGGCAGCTTCACATGTACAAGAGCTTCTGAAAATGTCAGATAAAGCATAGAAGGGCGCCATCTGGTTTGTCTTTTTCACCTATGCCTTTTTTTATTAAGATGTTGTGGATCTCAAGCATATGGCCTCAGCTTGCAACTTTGTACGCTACGGCTATTAAGACTGAAATGATTCCCGGGTGCCACTGTCTTAGCATTAGCGTTCCCCCTCCCTTTCTCTGATATATATTCTAAATGTCACTCTACCCAATCATTGTATAATAAGGAAATAAAATCACATGCGAAATAGTTACCATTCGTGTTCTATTGTGATACCTATAATGATTCACGTTACAATTCATGTATTATATCACAGCATAATACAATTCATCTATTATATCACAAGAATTAATGGATTAAAATTTGAGAGTTGGGATCTTGGGACTGGAGCTTGAATCAAGATATGATTTGAATGCTTGCTGGCTGTTCTAGCTTGCAAATAGCTCGGACCATGCTTCATTCCTTGCATCCAAACTCTTTAAGCGCTTAGGATCGCAAGTTACGGTTTACTGATTGAAGCTTATATTTATCTATAATGTCTATAGTTTCACTTGGCTAAAATTGTTTCTTACTCTGTGATAAGGGATAAGGGTCGCATATTACAGGTTGTTGAAACAGAGATGTAAGCATGGATAACTTAATTAGTTGCCAACTTTTAGCAAGTGGGCACAACATGCTAAGTGGTCACTGGTCAATTCCTTTAAAAGCTTTGACTGAAAATAAATTTAGAAAGTTTTGCATAGTAATATTGAGATAGACTAATAAATTTTTTATCAATATTTTCATTCTAGGTTTTCCAATTTATAATAATAGTTTGAAACATAACTGGTTTCTTTTCAGGTTCATTTAGTTTTACAGCAAACTCCACTTATTATTAAGTAACTCTAGCATTATTCCAAACAAATAGAAAAAGTGGACAGTGTTATTTATCCAATGTATGAGAATATGGTAGCGATAGACTGAAAGGATTATTTCCTTCACGTTTAATGGAAGAATTTTCTCACGAGGCATTCATTAGAGGAAAGGGAGTAAGTGTTTACAATTTATGGAAAGTACATGTAAACATCACATTTCAGCCATTTGGATTATTATATGTAAACACACATTTCAGCCATTTAGAGAGTATATGTAAACACTTACATTTCAGCCATGTGGAGAGTATATATGTATTTTATATTTTAATAGCAAAGTTGTTTAACTTTTTGATAAACTCAAGTTTATATAGTCATTGACATCTATATAATTATTGATTTCGTAGTTTTAATTTTAATTTTAATTTTTTATTATTGCGTCAAGAGGCGCTCTACAACTCAGTATGGAAGAGATCTTGTAACATGATGTAACGTTAGTAATATTTGTAACATCTCAGAAATAAATAATAGTGATAATGAATATTATGGGAAAGATCTTGTAGCGCGATGTAACGTTAATAACGTTTGTAACATGTCGACAAAAAATAATAGTGATAGTGAATATTATGGGAGAGATCATGTAACTTGATGTAACGTTTGTAATGATGTTTGCGAAAAACAACAGTGATAGTAAATATTATGGGAGAGATGTTGTAACAAAAAATATAAAATAATATCACTTTAGTAACCTTATTTTTATTAATAAAAAATAAATTTCTAATAGGACAAAATAAATGTCGGCCACAAAAACAATCTAATATGGAGCAGATGTTGTAATCTTCCTTCCTAACAAAACAATAAAAAAGTAAAAATTTAATTATCAGTTAAAAAAATATGTGGGTCAAGAAAAAAACACATAATTGAATTATCCCCAAAAAAATGTTGGTCTTGCACATGCACATGGTTTTGAAACCATGTGCAAGGCATTCTAAACAACCCATGGTTTTATTGTACATGGTTTAGGAGACTTTGCACATGGTTTTTAAACCATGTGCAAGGCCTCCAAAACAACCCATGGTTTTATTGTACATGGTTTAGAAGGGCCTTGCAAATGGTTTTAAGACCATGTGCAAGGCCTCCTAAACAACCAATGGTTGTAGGAGGGCCTTGCATATGGTTTTAAAACCATGTGTGGGGAAATGATGCAATGTTCGTTCCTAACAAAATACAAAATAATAAAAAATATTATATGTCAGCCATAAATAATATTAAATATTAATAATAAAAATATTATGTGGAACTTAAATAAAAAGATGTGTCTTTTTGTTTGAATCAAATCAATGGATACCTAAGAAGAGTTCGAGAGATTTGATCTATCTCTGCACTTGATAGAGCCTAGGATTTGGATCTACACTGGTTTATTATTTATAGCCGACATTACATAATGTTACATAACGTTACGTAATGTTATAAGATCTCCTCCATAAAGTTTTTAATTTAATTTATTATTATTATTATTTATAGTCGGCATTACAGGTTATAAGATCTCCCCCATACTCGGCTGTAGAGCGCTTCTCGATGCAATTAGTAACTTCATGTTATGAAGTTTTTTGTTTTGTGAGTTTTATGCTTTATGTGAAGATTGTTGTTGTATAAGTTGTCTTAATAGGCTATAGTCGTGAGATTTTTTCCTTGCTCAATTTTGTTCATTAATGTTATATCTTGACTCATGGCCTATAATTTTGGTTCATTCTGAAGCAGTGGTTTAAGAATAACATCCTTCGGATTCATCACAACTAATATGGGGTTATGATGATATAGTTTAAGAATAACATCCTTTGGATTCATCACAATTCATATGGGGTTATGATGAGATAAATAGACATATCGAAAGGTTTATATATATATATATATATATATATATATATATATATATTCAATGAATATTATGATATAAATATTTTTATTAAAAAAAAGTATTTATTAAAATCAAGATGATTTTAAATTTAAAATCATCTTTAATTTTAAAATGTTTAAAAAAAGTTTTAAATGATGTTTAAGTTTATGAAATTTCATACAAACTTTATATGAAAATATTTAAATTTTTTAATTTCATAATTCTATAATGATATTTTTCTTATATTTCTATATGAAGGAAAATAATTGGATTAAAAGCTCTTGGTTTGTAGAGAAATTGCAAATTAAAAGAAGTAAAAATATACAAAGTTAAGAACTTCTCATCTTGAACAATGGTATTGGTTTTTAATAATAATAAATTTTTTATTAAAGTGAAAATGGAAATTATAATAAATTTTATATTAAGGTGAAAATGGAAATAAAGAAGTTAAAAAATGAATTGTGAAATAAATATAATATTGTAAGTATGACTATTACTCAATTTACGGTAGTCATTATAAAAATCTGAAATAAATTTCTGCAAGAATTTAGGAGCCATGAAATCCATTGCAAAGACTTAAATCTATATTGAAAAGTCTAAATCATTTAGATTCAAGCTAGTACTTTTGGGAGGGATTTTAATGTTTAGATTAAACTAAACCTTTTTTAAATATTTAAATTTAAACCACTCTAAATAAATTAATGTCTTATTTAAGAGGTACTTATGAATATAAAAACAAGTATAGACAAATAGGTATATAAACAAAATGTAAATGTTAATCGCTTAATGATGGCACATTACTCTATATAGTGTGGCGCATTACTCCCTATATTGTGGTGCATTATATATTATATGTTAGCTTGGCTCTATTAGTGGGTCTATTATTTGTTATTTTACACATTTGTCTCCTATATATAGGAAGGTTATATTCTCATTTTAGTCATCATAGTATCTTATCTTGTCTTGTGTACTCAGTACACTATGTAAGGAGGTTCCTCCCTTAAGGATGATTGATATTTATCTCAGTTATTTATTGTTAAGGCATGGATTACTCTTTTATTGTCTGTTTCTTCTCTTTTTATGTTATTTCTATGACATGGTCTCATAACATTTGGTATCAGAGCTCTTTCCTTGGGACTAGCTTGTGCGAAACGAGTCATCCTGTAACTTTCACTACAACTTTGTTTCTACAAGTATTCAGAGATCGAGATTAAAAAACCACTTCTAAAACATGTCAAGATATCTCGAGTCCTAAATTCATATCTTGATCCATTACCATTTTGGAGATAATTGCATAGGAATATAGGGTTTTTGAGTAGTCCTAAACTTTGTCTAAAACATGTATTCTTAGGAAAAAAGTCATTACTGAGGCATAGGAGATCCAAATTGAGCGATACTAGTTGCAAATGACATAAGACGGACCAGGGTATTTACAGGGATAATTTTAGGGGCGAATTTTAGCCCCGTGGGCTATTTTTTCATGTTGTTATCCCAAAAAAAGATTCGTTATTTTGCATTTTCTTAAGCCCTCTTTTGCCCAATTTTGATGGGGTAAAATTTTTTCACCCTAAAAATTGCCAAATTATTATATAAACGATATAAAATCCTTGAAAATTAAAATATTTTTTGAAAAATATCGTCAATCATTTTATAGTTAGCGTTTCAAGAATTGGTAATATTCGCCAACATTTATATACTTTTAAATAAGTATGGTTCCTTAAAATCATCCCTGGGTATTTGTGGTAGACATTTTCACTATAGAAACACAATATTGGACATGTGGCATACACTACAAGTGTGCTCTTCTCGACAGGAGAAAAACAAGAAGCTTTGGGATATTTGCAATAACGTTTTATTAGCACATCCAAATTAGGTCAAACCTATGGTATTGGAAATATGACACATCAAGGTACCACAGGCCAAAGTTTCAGACCCAGAAGAGTCAAAATCAAATTGTACCTCATTACAAGTTGTCACTAAAAGAGTCTTCCAATAACAGTTTGAAAAAGGTACATCATTTTGCATTTGAATATTTTTTAGTAGAAGGATATATTTGTGGTAGGGCCTAGGGTATGATATATATATTTATTATTCAAAATTCCACCAAAAGGAAGTGGAAATAATCATAATCCACTGAAACCCACAGAGGATTCATTCCCAACATATGATGAAATGGAAGATATATCTTTTAGAGTGTCCAAGTTGGAAGATATGATTAAAGGAAATGTGAAAATGGATGACTTAGTTAAATTGGAAAAGAATATGTCTAGTAAAGAGGATCTCAAAAGGATGAGTAGTAAATAGGATCTCAAAGGGATGGCTAGAAAAGAAGATATTCAAGGCTTGAAGGAATTGAAGGAATTGATGAAGGATATAAAAGATAACTTTATTCCTCATTTATCTACTCAAGAAGAGGATAAGGAGGAAAAATATAACTTATTCGACTCATGTCTAGAGAAAATTGAAAAAAAATTGGAGAGTAGGAAGTTGGATTCCTCGAAATTTGATGATTAGCTACAACATCATGGGTTCATTTAAGGTCCAAGAAACTATTGTATCCCAAAATTTGACATGAGAAAGTTTGATGGCAGGGATCCAATGACATGGATTTTTCAGATGGAGTAATTGTTTGTTCTACACCAAGTTCCCAATATGAAAAAGGTAACTATTGCATCCTTATATTTAGAAGCTCATCAATATGTATGATACCAATGGCTTTGTGACCATAAAAATGACTCTATTATCTCTTCGTCTATATTTATAGAAGAATTGATTGCACATTATGGGTATATAAGTAGCAACACCTTCTTCACTTAGTTGGCATATCTCAAGAAAAAATCGTCAATTACAGAGAACATCAAGCAAATTCAACAGCTAAATATTAGAGTGAAGAGTATTTCAGAAGATAATTTGTTAGATCTCTTTATTGGAACCTTGGAAGATAACATTCAACATGAGGTATGTATCTTGGAACAATCATCCCTAGAGAAGGATTTCATGATGGCAATGAAGGTTGAAAGTAAAAATATGGGAATTACTACTAGAAAAACCTTCTCCAGTAGATATAGAGAAAATAATGTTCCTTCTTCTAAACCACCACAAAGGTTCACACCCCCAAAAACTATATGAAATAAGAGCAAAATGATTTTTTTTTAATTATGATAGAAATTATGGTAAGGGACACAAGTGAAATGAGAAGAAATTATTCTACATAGATTATGAAGATGAAGAACCAAAAGAAGAGGAAGCATCTCAACAACAGGAAAATTCAGAAGAACTGAGAAGAGGCTACTTCAGAAGAAATTATGCCCACCATATATTGTCATGCATTGGATAGAATTAACACTCCTCAAACTCTCAAGATAGAAGGATACATAAAATACAAGAATGTGACACTATAAATTGATCCTCTAAGTACTCATAATTTCGTTCACTGTAAATTAGCCAAATTTTTTAATTGCTTTCTATATCCAACACTAGTGTTTCAAGTAATGATTGCAGATGGAGGACCTATAAATTGCTCAAGGAAATTCCATAATATCAATCTAGCTATGGGGGAATATGTATTTAATAGTCCAATGATTGATATCCTCATGGGTGCTGTTGATGTTGTCTTAGGTGTCCAATGGTTAGAATAATTCGGAACGATGGATTTTAATTTTCAAAAAAATTTCATGAAATTTTCATGGGAAGGAAAAGAATATGAGTTAAATGGTATCACACAAAAACCAAGCAAGGTGAAAATATCTAATGGTATGACAAAGTTGTTAAAAAGGGACATCAATTTGTAGTTTCACAATTATGCTCATTAGATGTTCAAACATGTTGACACAAAAAAGTGTTCACCTAGCTCTACATGGTCTACACCATATACATACATCATATTCCTACCATATTTCCCTTACTTTTGACTTTCATAATTGTATTTCCACAAAAGGTGGTCCAAAACATTATTATTTACTATGGTTTACCCTCACTCTCTCTCAAAAAAGGGTCAAAAACCCTAAAAATGGTTCAAAAAACCCTAAAAAAAGAGAGGGCCAGAAAACCATAGGAAAATACCATGGTCAAAAAATACCATGGGTTGCCACATTGGGTTAAAAAACCCTAGGACCATACTATAAATACATTGTGAAGGGCTCTCCCAAAACACATTTTTTCTCATATTCATCTGTGAGTATGTTGTGAGACTCTTGCTTTCAGGTATTCACATACCCCTTTTTCCACCATTCCCATGGTGTATGTTGAGTCATTCTCTGTATCCATTCCCCGTTTGGAAACTATATGTGGAGAGAACTGGAGAACCAACCCATGGAGCTATGGAAAAACTTCCCAGGACGGCTATGGTGGCCCACTTTAAATGAAAGGAGGTATATATTTGTTTACTTGCATTTTTTTTTTTTCGATCTATGTTAAAAAATATTTGCTTTGCATTATTGATCTAGTTTATTGTTTTACTTTTTCGTTGAACTCTTCCTTACGATCACACTGATCTAAGGATGGTGCTTTTGCATGTAATAGGTTAAGAATCCTAGTTACAGTTTTGGTGACTCCACTGGTCGGTCCATTGAGATCCCTATTTTTGTAGGTTTGCTATAGGTTTGTCTTTAGTTTATGACTTCAGTCATCATAGATTGGGCCCCCTTGTGGCCGATCCAAACCTTTACTACGTCAGTGCTTGCCCCTCAGCCCTAGTAGACTCTACTTTTTCAAAAAAGTTTCCTGTTCGATTTGAGTTGCATGTGTTTCACTGAAAGTTGCAACCTAGTCGCTCCTTTCTGCCTAATAAGCACGACCTAGGTCATGAATTTAGCCTCGATACGTGTGACCTAGATCAAACAACCAGATCATGCCTGTTCCATCTTTTGGAGCGACCCTAATCGCCACTGTGACCTTGTTCTAAGTGACTCAGTCACGTCTTAGCCTCTGTTTTTCATGACTTGACTATTTTTTGTCCATACCACATCTGCCTCTCTGTTCTATGTGACCAAAATTGCATATGTTCCTTTGGTAGGTGCAACTATCGATTTTTGAGTCTATTTTTTGTGCCTGTTCTAGACCCCTATCTATCCCAAACCCTATCCCAAAATTTTTTTCTTTCTAAATCCGATCTTTTATAGACCCTTATTTGAGATCTGTAGTTGAAACCCCATGCTTGTTTCCTACGTTTGATTCAAATTTCCTTATTACTCATTTGTTTCAAGCATAGTTTCATTCTTGGAAGAAAAAAAATTATTGTTTGACATACAGTTGCACATAATTCACACCACTAAGTGAACACGCTCGGTTCATGACCCCAAGCAGAGCCTCAAGAAATTAATTAACTTAATAACATTTCAAATCAGTGTATAAACCCTATCCTCTTCAATGTGGGAATTACTTTGGAATAGCCCTAAAAATCATTGTGAGGAGTACCACAGGAACCCCGAAGTAGCTGGCCATTGAGAGGACCTTCCAAGTGAAAAGTGAAACAAGGGCCTACCTGATTTACTAATTCTCACCAATGAGGTAAACCAAGAGCTGTCATTTGTTGAAAAGCAGTTATAATTTTTATCTGAGCCATGGAGTGAGGGGTACTTCCCTGATACACAAGCTGTTAGATAGCATTGGTGGTCGAGTGACTCCCTTGAACTAATAGGAAGCCAAGAAAAACTGGGGTCCATATTAATTCCCAGTCACTAAAACACAGTAAGTCAATACATCATCATAGCTCCATGACACTACTCATATCGGTTTAGGGGGCACACCCCCTAGTTCAGTTCCTTGAACCGTCACCGTCGAATCCATTTTCTACATCACTTACCACCTTCAGAGCCACAGACGAACTCGGAGTCCAATTCGGATTCCTATCAATCCGAACCCATTTTGTTAACTACCCTCTCTATCTGCATGGATGGTACACACCCAGATCCCTTCCATGGAGGGATAGTTGGTGGTGGACCTATGTCCTTTCCCCCCATCATCGTGGGTATCCCTTCTAGTAGGCCCATTTCCACTGCACACACTATTGCTGGTACGATACCCACTAGAGGAAGCCCCACATGAGCTCCTGCGGTGCCTACCATACCACCTTTTATACCTGGGCGGCAGTAGCCCTTCCACGTCCATTCCAAATATTCTCATTATGGGAATTCAACCTCATCCACCCCCATTCATATGTGGGAACTACATTCCTGCAGCCACTGGTACCATTGTTGGTTCTTCACAAGCCAACCTTGGCTCTAGCCTACCTTTTATGGCTAGTCTCAACCTGCCAGATTTAGCAAGGTTTACAAATGAACCAATTAGTCATCAACCATAATGGCCTCCCATGCCTACAAATATTCCCTCAAACATCCCTAAGTTTGAGGGAACGGCAGGCGAGGACCCTCAGAACCACATCATGTCTTTCCACTTGTGGTGTTCATCGAATAACATTGTGGATGACTCTGTTAGATTGAGGTTGTTCCAGCGCACACTTACGGGTGTTGCGGCCAAGCAGTACATCGAGTTTCCCCATGCTACTTACCCCAGATTCTCCTCACTTACTTCAATGTTCCTTCTATATTCTTAGCTACCCGTCTGATTTGACGAGGGAGTGGAGATCTTATTATCATATTTCCATATCACTACTACACACATCGCGGATCACATCCATGAGTGGCGATGTCGACTTAGTTTGTGTAAGATCCAATTGGACGATAGGATCTTCCTTGACTGGTTTCTCAAAACCTTACACCCCCCCCATAGCCAAGGATGTTTCATCTAAGTGAAAAAAAATAGAGGAAGAAGCAAACCTTAAGGCTCAACAGTTCGACTTGATCTATGCCCTTTCTGGTTCCTTATATACCATCATACCTGATGCTCCATAAGCTGACACTTCTCATCGTGATACGCTAGGGGAATCTCATGCTGATGATGGAGTCATCGAATCTATTACCCAAGACCCACAGTTTTATGCATCCTCTCGCATGATTCCACCACACCCAAGTAACACCCATCATGTTAGCCAACCTAGTTATTCCCCCAATTACTGGTGTGTGATGGCACACTCTAGAGCTACTCCATCGTATGCTCCCCTTGGTTACACCCCTGTTTATTCACGCATGAATACTTAGTTTAAAGCCACTTCATCCTACATGCCTCCCGCACAACCTACTCATGTTCATGGGATGACTTTCTCAACACATTCATGTTCAGGACAGATGGCCAGATTTCCAGCCCCTCCTACTCCTTTGGTCTATTATGCACCACCTATGCAGCCCACTCTGGCTCCGGCTCCGGCTCCAACTCCTCCGGTTTCTATAGGACAAGATTATGCTCAGTAAAACCTTCCTAACCAACCCACCCCCAATAACCAACAAGGAAGGGAAAGAACAAGAGAGGTAGAAATCGAGGAAATAATTAGCCCCAAGAAAGCGGCCAACATGCCAACCCTCCAAAAAACAATGATGTCAACCCTCCCGAATAGAATCCATAGCATCCCAATCAACCCGAAAAGAACCCACACTTACGAACTAACCATCCATGTGCTATTTGTAACACCTATAGTACTTACACCCATCAGTGTCCTCACATGGCTCGCATCCAACAACTCCTTCAAAATGACAATCAATGTGATCCAAATGTGGGTGCTACAGCTCATCCCAACCCACCGCCACTAGGTCATCCTCCTATGGTCCTCCAAAAACCCCTACGACACCAAGGAATAGTTGCAACCCAACCCTTGGCCCTACCTTCTCTCTTAGCTCCTCTGGCGGCCCCACCTACTGAGGCTGGTGTCCATCACCTCATGAGATTGTCATCCAAAGTCAAAGTCCAAAATCAATGCAACTAGTATGAATCCATGACTAAAAATGATGAACCCTTAGAGACATCTACCTCTACCACTTCTAATGTGTCTCTGCACTTACCTAGACCCCCCACATATGTGGCAATAAGAGTCCCCCGATTTTCTATGCATCGTGTCGCAAACAATGTTACTTGTAGAGCTTCCGTCAACTACAACATAGTTGATGACTTGGCCCAATATCGTATAGCCATGTCTGCTTTGGAAGTGCTTAAAACTTTCCCATAATAGCGTAAAGTGTTGCTGTCTATGCTAGGCGTTGTTGATCCCTCTAATTCCAGGTTAATCACCTTCGACTTGGATCAATGAGAGCCCAGGATACTGTCTACCATTACCTTCCAAGTTCCAGTCTCAATTCAGAATTTGGTCATACATCGATGCATTATTGATGAAGGGGAATCCACCAGCGTTATGTCAAATTTTGTTTGGCAGAATATTGGGTCCCCTACCCTTCAACCTTCCACCACCTGTCTTCGTGCGTATGATGCTTTCTCTACTCAGCCCCAAGGCATTCTCACAAACGTTCCTATTGAGTTAGTTGGTAAAAAAATATTGATTGAAATTGAGGTTGTCAATGCTCAACTTGATTACAACCTCCTCCTAGGATGTAGCTAAATGTATTCCATGGGAGCCATGGCCTCTAACGTCTTTCGACTCCTGATGTTCCCTCATGATGGGAAGACCGTAACTGTCAACTAGTTGACATACTATGATCTTAAGGGGATGGCCATGCTGAAACAAGTCCTTCCAACTATTGACTTCACCATCGATAGCGTCTGCATTCCATCTTTCTCTGTTGTTGGCCTGGGCATGTTCGTCAACACTCCTATGACGGACACCTTTTTGTCCATACCACCTCCACCTTTTCTGACTAACATATTGGATTTGTGCACCATCACATATGGTACCATTCTAACCACATCCCAACCTCAGTCACTGGGGAACTATTGGGGTTCATTTCTGATCCACACAATTCCCTTCCTCTTTCCACCATCTGGCATCGTGAGAAAGTATGTCATGGCTACTCTCAACTTACCTAATTTCACATTGGTAATTCTTGTCTGGTACCTTGATGCACCCACCCCACCCTCAACTTCCAAGGTTTTGTTGACTCCCATCCAACCCATTGAAATGATGTCACACCCACCTCATGGTCCATTAAATACTCCTCACATCTCCAAGCCTGCCACCCCTCCTCCAAAGAGGACTAGGGGCAAGGTAGCGAAAGAAATGACTGAACCACGTCTGACTCCCATGTGTGCTTTGTGCGATGTCCAAGGCCATATGAAACAAAACTGTTTTGAGTTTTCTATCCTTCTCACCCACATGGATACCACAAATGAATTCAATGGAACTCCAGTGGTCACCATCCTAGAGCCATCAGTGGCTAAGAATAAGTCATTATGAACCAACCATCCTTGTGCAGTTTGCGGCTTGTATGGTCATTACACTCACCATTGTATGGACTTTCTTGAGTATTGAAAACTCCTTTGTGACCTTTAGAAACACTCCCATCAGTCCAATGTCAGTTTCCTTGAGGAGATCCACTCTTCGGTTTCTTCCTCGGACACAACAAACATGATATACATGATCTCCAGTTCCAGTAGTCCTTCCATCTCCACATTTATGGGTGATCCCTCTAATCTATCTGTGCATTGTTTCAACAATGATGATGAGATCCTTGAATACCTTTCCACTCTTGAGTACTGTAATGTCCTGGTTTTGACCCCGTTACATTAGATGTATATGATGTGAATTTTGTAAAAGATCATGGTGTGGAGTTAAAGGCCAAGGCCCCACCATTGATCGGCAATACTATGTTTTGGATTTTAAACCGTCACCGATTGTATATCGGGGCATGCGGCATATATTATGATGGTCATCATGTAAAATATGCATCTATAATAAAAATAAACACAACCAGCTACGGTCGCGGCAACCAAATTGAATGGGGCATGATTTCCTAAGGATAAGGGGGGGGTGAAATATTTAACCTATGGACGAATGGGGAAAATCCAAATGTCTATGAGAAAACCCATCAAGCTGTCAACTACCTTTCTTGTCTTTTTCTCCAATCATTTATTTTTTGCCAGAATGTGGTTGAGTTAGTAATTGCATGGAATGGGAAGAGTATGGGCAAAGAAATTCGAATTGGGAAGAGACCAATTTTTGAAAATCGTGTTCTGACTTCCTTGGCAAGAAAAATGCCCAAAAACGTATGCCATTCTGCTAGGCATTCATGTTTTTCAATTTCCTCACGTTTTGGGAGCAGCTGGAATTTTTCCTGTGTCTTTCATTCCACATTTTTGGTTGCTGGCTTCATTTTTCCCATGGATGGGAGGTCGTTTTGATAGTGCTGGGGATTGGGTTGTCTGCTTCACGTTTTTGGAGCTGCTGGTGCATTTTTCATTCACGTTTTTGGAAGTTCCATGTGTTTTTACCATGGCTGTGAAGAGCCATTCACGTTTTTTACTGTCTCAGCGACTATTGGCCTCACGCACAGGCTATTTGGGACGTTTTTCCCTGCTGAGAGTTGTGCTTACTGATAAGCTACAGGACTGTGTGTTTTTCTCCATATTGTGATCTATTTTTGCTGTTACGTTTGGGGCTGTGTAATTCATTTTTCCCTGTTTAAGCTGTGAGAGATGAATTGATTGCCTAAGTGCAATTGTTGGTCTTTGGACTGTGTGAGGAGTAAGGGTGTTGGCTTGGTTGCTTGATAAACCTGGTGCTAGAAACCACACAGACAGAGCTAGAGGGTTGGCCTTCTTCTCCATCACCCCTGAATAGCACTGGAAGGGAATGCAGGGCCTGAGGGACTGTGTAGCAGAGAAGGGACTGACTCCTTGTGTTGGGTGTGGATGGGTGTCTTAGAGGTCAGGCTAGCTCGAGTGTAGGTGTTCTTGGCTCTATAATGAGCTCACCAGCTTAGCAAATTGCCTTCATCAACTCCTTAATGGCCTGATAAACCCAACTTGGTTGGCTTGGCTGTGTGTTTTTTTTGTGTATCCTGGCTATGTGTAAGCCTGCTAGTTCCCTTATTCCTTAGAGAATCATGCCCAACTCGGGGGTGGCAGCGTTGCTGAGAGATTGAGGAGCACGCTGGCCTATGGTTGGGTGGAACGTTGCAGCGGCGTAGCTGGTTGCGGAGCAAGGCTTTCATAAGATAAGTGTTCTTGTGCATTTTACCTCTGCAATTCTATAATTTCTGTTAATGGAAATTGATGAACATGTGAATGAATACTTGTTTAATTGCATGTTGATTCCGCTGTGCAAGGATAAATAATCATAGCTGTGCATAATATACAATTGTAGCTGTGTATGATGATAAAATGCATCTATGTATGATAAACATTCATGTGTGCATGTTTTTAGTTCAAATTCTCTTTAAGCATTCCGTTTATGAATTTTATTTAAGCCTGTACATGTTCATGAGGCTGTTAGTATGCTTGGTTAATGCCATGGATCGCGTCCTCCTTGCCGGTCGGAGGCACGGGGACGTGACAAGTACCCTTGGGATGATATGCATCATTCATCCTTTTTCATTCCTAATGAAACTCTTTCATCATCAAATCAGTACTCAGTTGACGCCAAAGACTTCATCCATGGAAAAGTGGACTCGTTCAAGAACCCGATTTCTGCACCAGATGCCTTTGAAGAGGGAAACATGGCTAAAATTTCTCTAGCCATTAAGGTCAATATATAAATGAATCCCAAGGTAGTTGAAGATATTACACTTGGAGCATCTTGCTCCCCTGAAGAAGTTGCTTCTTACAAAGAACGTTTTCAGGAATTTTTTTATATTTTTGCTTGGTCCTGTTTCCACCTTTCACACACCTGGGTTATGTGGCAGAAATATTCAAGCCACTTGGTGTGTCCTTGGGGGCAAGTCTCGAGTCAAGGCTATCACCTTGTTCTTGAGTCCTCCGTTCAAGCTAACTACTAACGAAGTGAAGGGGGGTAGACCCTGTTAAATTACTAAGGCTAATTACTTAGTGTGATGGTTAGGAGTTAGCCTGAATAGAGTCTCAGAGACTATTGTTCATAATGCACCCATTAGGGTGTGACAGAGATCGATAGCTCGAGGTCACCTTCCAGTTGTTCCCACTCCTTCGGGTATTTTTCCACCGCTTACAGTTTGTTCGAGGCGTTGGATTTTTGCCTGATGGTTTGTCAATTTGGGAGGTGAATACTAATTAATCCAGTCACTCAAGTTCTTTGGATGCATCTTGATTGATTGGATGAATTTCATCCAATTATAGAGCATACACACTAGAGTCTTTATTATTTTTAGTAAATTTTAAAAGAAGTGTTCTTATTAAAAAGAAAACTCTCTAGGAACCTCTTTGTTAGGAACCCATGTCAATCCCTCTCTTTACTATGTTAGTATAATGTTTTTGGACGCATATGCTTTGTAAGTCATCTCATAGTAATTGTTGATCCATAGTTTGTGTTATTGTTGTGAGGCGCATATGCTTTGTAAGCCACCTGTAGTATTTGTTGATCCATAGTTTATATTAGCCCATGGTTTTGACCCATAGTATTGGCGCCCATAGTTTATATTGGCCCATGGTTTTGACCCATAGTATTGGCGCCTATTTTGGTATATAAGTGTGTGTTGAGGCCAAGGAAGGACGGTGAAGTTATTTTGTATTGAGCTTGCTCAAAGGAGGTTGCCCCCTTGAAGTGGCTTGCGATTAATATAAAAGTGATCTTGATTTCTGCTGCTATATCATGTGTTTTGATTACTTGTTTGCTGCAGGGTCCTCACATCTGGTATTAGAGCACTTTCCTTGGCACAAGTGGGAATTTTTTTTTTTTTAGGTGGTGACTTTCAGATCAATTTATGAAACTTTATACACAAAATCAGAAGAAACAGATTGCATATCTGAATTCCACTTTCAAAAATATGCAGTTTCAAAAAAAAAATCATCTCATTTGGAGTTCTAAAAGTGGAGATATCGCGGATTTAAAATCCGCAATTTTTCAGAATTTCGGTGACGCCCGTGGCAATTGCGGCGAGAAAATCTTCTGACCGAGTGCCCAGATTTTTATTCCGATTTCATGGGTAGAAGTAGAGTGGTTGTTCTAGTTCCGTAAACATGCTATAATAGCGATTCTGAGCAATATAGATCCGGTTTTTGAACATTGGGTGGAATTTCTGCCCAATTTTTTTTTCTGTTGCAGGTTCGGATCTGGGAATAATCCCTCTCCGCTTAACTATAAGAAGTAATTGGGCATAAGCCCTAAAAATCATTGTGAGGAGTACCATAGGAACCCCGAAGTAGATTTCCCATTGAGAGGACCTGCCAGCGAAAAGGGCAACGACCCCTACCTGATTGACTAGTTCCCACCCGTTAGGTAAACCAAGAGCTGTCGTTTATGGCCAAGCGGTTATCAATTTTACCTGAGCCATGGAGTGAGGGGTACTGCCCCAATACACAAGCAGTCAGATAGCATTGGTGGCGGAGTGAATCCCTTGAACCGATAGGAAGCCGCACATACCTGGGGTCCATATCTATTTTCAGTTGCACAATTGCAGATTTCCTCTGTCTCGAATTGTTGCCGGTCAGTTCCACACCATTGCAGATCCATCTGTTGCCGATCACTTCTGCGTCGTTGCAGATCCCTTCTTGAAAAATCTCTTGCTTATGGTTGTCACCTGCACCGGAGCAAAAATCATGGAGGAAGCACTTGCAGCCATCCAAGCCAAACTCCAGGAACTGGATGACAAATTTCTCAGTTTCCATCTTGAGCATTCAGCTATGAACACCAGCCGACAGTCCGAGTCTTCATCAACCAATGCGTTCTCTTCTTCCAGCAATTTTTGCGGTTCGAAGCTAGATTTTCTGCACTTCAATGATACTGATCCGACTGGATGGATCTATCGTACATAACAGTATTTCAGCATTCATAATACTTTTGATGTCCACCAAGTTCCACTTGCCTCCTTTCATTTGGAGCAGGAAGCTCTTCAATGGTATCGTTGGTACATCAAGGCTCATGACAAGCCAAAATGGCCTGCTTTTTGCCAGCTCCTTTTGAAACGATTTGGTCCTAGTGCTTTTGATGACTTCACAGGAGCTCTCACTAAACTTCGCCAAATTGGCACTGTGAAAGAGTATCAAACTGAATTTGAGAAACTAGCTAATCACACTGCAGGATTACTTGATGACTTCTACCGGAGTTGTTTTATCAGTGGTCTAAAGGATACAATTCGCTCTGATGTCAAAATGTTCAGTCCCAACACAATGATGGAAGCCCTATGGTTGGCTAAGTTGGCAGAAGACAAGATGGCAGCCCAACAGCGCTCCAAATCCTCCTTTATTCCCTTCCAAAATATGGGTTCTCAACGACCTCCCATTCCGCTAGCTCCTCGCTCACCTCCAATCAAGCATTTGTCTGAAATAGAGATGCAGGCATGTAGATAAAAAGGGCTTTGTTATAATTGTGATGAGAAATTTAGTCGGGGACATCGATGTGTTCAACAAAAGATCTATCTCTTGGATGTGGATTCTCCACCTGCCTCTGAAATTAGTGAAGAATTTGCCGATGTAATGGATGCTCTGGTTGACACTCAGGAGCCGCCTCCTGACGCTCCATCTCAGGATGACCAACTTGAGATATCCCTCCATGCTTTAGCTGGAGTCACTGCCCCCCAAACAATGTGGGTACGCAGTTACTTCAAGAAGCTTCCTCTTACAATATTCATTGATTCTGGCAGCACTCATAATTTCATTGACCCTCGGATCTCCAAACAAGCTGATTGTTTTATCCATCCTTGCTCCAACTTTGAAGTCATGATTGCCAATGGGGGCACCTTACCTTGCAAAGGGAAGTGTCATAATGTGCATATCTCTATGGGAGATTATAACCTCCGCTCTAACATGTTTGCCTTGAACTTAGGCGGATGTGATGTGGTTTTGGGCGCTCAATGGCTACGCACACTTGGCCCCATATTATGGGATTTTGCTGAACTTTGGATGCAGTTCTCCCCCGATGGACACAAACACACATTGAAGGGATTACAACCAGGGTCTCTCAGCATCATCAGTTCACATCGCCTGGAAGAACTCCTTAATAAGAGTTCCCATGGTGTCATTGCTCAGCTCCATTCCCTTCAAATGCAACCTTCAGCTGCCCCCACTACTCCTTTGGATCTCCAACAAATTCTGGATCGCTATACAGGTGTTTTTGCTGAACCAGTGGGACTTCCACCTTCACGACCAGTGGACCATCGTATTCAGATCCTCCCTGGTAGCATTCCTCCCAACATCAGGCCCTATTTGCAGAAATTCATTCTGTTATTTTTTGATGATATCCTCATCTACAGTAAAACATGGGATGAACATCTCCATCATCTGGCTCTTGTAATGCAACTTTTCTCTGATCATCATTTCCATGCCAAAAAGTCTAAATGTGCTTTTGGCCAAAAGGAAGTTGAGTATCTCGGGCACATTACCTCAGCACAAGGGGTTCCTGTGGATCCTGCCAAAATCGTTGCCATGAACAATTGGCCACCTCCTAAGACACTCCAGAGCCTTCGTGGTTTTTTGGGGTTGACTGGCTACTACCGCAAGTTTGTCAAGGATTATGGAAGCTTGCAGCTCCATTAACTGCGCTATTGAAAAATGATGCTTTTACATGGACACATGTTATTGAGCATGCATTTGACAAGCTGCAACAAGCTATGTGTACTACACCCGTTCTAGCTATGCCCGATTTTTCCAAGCCCTTCACTATTGAGAGTGATGCTTGCGGCAATGGACTTGGTGCTGTTCTCCTTCAAGATGAAAACCCCATTGCATTCACCCGCGAAGCCCTTTCCGGTAAGAATTTAGCTGCCTCTACATATGAGAAGGAAATGATGGCCATTTTGCATGCAGTACAAAAGTGGCGACCCTACCTCTCAGGGACTCATCTCTACATCCAGACTGATCACCAGAGTCTGAAATATTTCCTAGGATAGCATGTATCCTCCCCAGCACAATAGAAATGGGTTAGAAACCTCATGGTTTATGACTATGAGATCACTTATAAGAAGGGTAAGGACCATCTTGTGACGGATTCCCTTTCTCGCACATTTGATGACCAAGGTTCTCTTTCCGCTATTTCTATGCCTGTTCCAAATTGGTTGCAATCAGTTCAGCAGGGTTATGTCAATGACTCTTCATTATCTCACATCATCCAATACTTGGCCAACAACCCTTCTGTTGTTCCACATTACTCTTAGGATGGTGCTTCACTGCGATACAAGGGTCGTCTTGTGCGCCTTCCCCAGAACACAGCTCTTCAACAAGCTATCTTCTATGAACTCCATGCTTCTCCATCAGCGGAGCACTCTGGTTTTCTCAAAACATATGAACGGGCACATCGCAACTTCTTTTGGCAGGGCATGACAAGGCCAATTCAATAGATGGTGGTTGAAGGTTATACCTGCCAACGCAATAAGGGTGAAACAACACCCCTTTCGGGATTGCTCGAGCCCTTGCCCATACCTCCCTAGATATGGACAGATATTTCTATGGATTTCATTGACGGGCTCCCTAAATCTGGAGGGAAGACTGTGATTTTTGTTGTGGTTCATCGCCTCTCCAAATATCGTCATTTTTGTGCTCTCAGCCATCCCTATATAGCTTCTTCCGTTGCTCAAATTTTTTTCGACCAGATCTTTCGTCTTCATGGAATGCCTTCTTCCATTGTCTCGGATTGTGATGCAACTTTCACCAGTCATTTTTGGACAAAACTCTTTCACCACACGGGCACCAAAATGAAGATGCATTCAGGTTATCACCCCCAAATGGATGGTCAGACTGAAATTATCAATAAATGCTTGGAACCTTATCTTCGTTGCTTCTCCTCTGAGCAACAATATCAGTGGGTAAAGTGGCTCCCTCTCATTGAATGGTGGTAGAATACCTCTTACCGCACTGCCTCTAAAATTCCTCCATATGAAGCAGTTTATGTTTCGGCACCGCTAGTTCTTCTTCCTTACACCCCCAACAGTTCTCCAGTTCAGGAAGTTGACGCCGTCCTTCGCATTTTGCACGAAAACCTTCACATGGCAAGCAATTGCATGAAGCAACAAGCTGATCAGCACCATTCTGAGCGCACTTTTGAAGGCGGTGATATGGTTTTTCTTCGTCTCCATCCTTACAAGAAATCCTCACTAAAACTCAAAGGGCGTCATCAGCTCGCCCCAAAGTTCTATGGGCCATATAGGATTCTTCAGAAGATTGGGTCTGTTGCTTCTAAATTGGAACTTCCGCCTTCTTCCCGCATTCATCCAGTATTTCATGTCTCTTGTCTGAAGAAAGTTCTTGGCACCAACATCAAAGGACAAACTATTTTACCAGAACTGGATAATGAAGGATCCATCTTTTTGGAGCCGGAGGCTGTCCTCAATAAGCGCACTCGTCAGCTTCGCTCTCGTTCTATCACAGAGGTCTTAATTCAATGGCATGGAATGCAGCCCGAGGATTCTACGTGGGAACCACTCCTCCAGATACAGTGACAATTTCCACATCTAAAGCTTCGAGGACAAAGCGTTTTCTAAGGGGGAGGGGATGTTAGGAACCCATGTCAATCCCTCTCTTTACTATGTTAGTATATTGTTGTTGGACGCATATGCTTTGTAAGTCGTCCCATAGTAATTGTTGATCCATAGTTTGTGTTATTGTTGTGAGGCGCATATGCTTTGTAAGCCTCCTGTAGTATTTGTTGATCCATAGTTTATATTGGCCCATGGTTTTGACCCATAGTATTGGCGCCCATAGGTTATATTGGCCCATGGTTTTGACCCATAGTATTGGCGCCTATTTTGGTATATAAGTGTGTGTTGAGGCCAAGGAAGGACGGTGAAGTTATTTTGTATTGAGCTTGCTCAAAGGAGGTTCCCCCCTCGAAGTGGCTTGCGATTAATATAAAAGTGATCTTGAGTTTTGCTGTTATATCGTGTGTTTTGATTACTTGTTTGCTGCAGGGTCCTCACACTCTTTCGGTCCAAGTGAACCTAAATAGGGGAATCAAAGAGAGGTTGATTTTATTTTTATTACTTAAAACAATTAAATATAGCAGATGAAGCATAAACAAATAACCAAACCATGATTTTCTAATTAGACTACCATGACCCTTTCTTCCCCTTTCGGCTCAAAAGGAGGCTCATGGGGTAAGTATTAAAATTACTTTGAAGCCACTAGATATGGAATATGACAATGATTATAAGTCAAATTATACTACCCCTACATATTAGCGCTACAATCGATTGAAAAATGATGAAAAAATGTAAAAATGACACGGATGCGAATCCCCCCAGGGGGGATGGTGAATAGGCTCGAAAAAGCCTATTCGAAAAGATTTTTCTTTTTATTAGTATCAATTACAATATCAAAAAACTGAAATTAATCCACTTGTTCCTTTTATGAAATGAGACCAAAGGTTTACAAATTGAAAAAAATTGAAATTTTGTGAAGACGGAGACCCCCTAGGGGGTTTTGAATGGTCCAAAAATGCTTTGCGGACAGCTTCTCCTCCTGTTTTATGTTACACCTGCTAAAAAAAACAATCTTATCATAGTTAAATATGCCCAAAATTACTTTTAAAGTACTTCTGCATGAACAAACGTTTTACCCAAAAATTCTAAGTTAAAACTAGTTTTTAAAGAAGCGGAAAATGAACCAAGGAAAGCAAGCTTTCCTTAGGATATTGGTCTGATTTGGGGGAAGCCAATATGAAGCACTTAAATTTTTTAATATAATTTTTTATATTATAAGGAAACAACCATGCATTCAATAAGCTTTACATCTACTTTCATGGCCTTGAAAAATGACAATTTTCCCTAAAACTAGATCTAGAATGCTTGATAATTTTCTTTTAGGAATTAGATCTAGTTTATAAGCTTTAATAAAGCAAGATATATGTAAAATAAACTCTGAAAGTGATAGATATAAACAATTTTAAAGATGCAAACAAGTAACCGGACTGATTTTAGAAAAAAATGAAAGAGGAAGAGGAAAAGAAGAGCATTTGTTGCTGGAAGCCTTGAAGATCAACCATGGAGCTTTCTGGTGGAATCTCAAGGGACTATGCCTTTGAATGGTTTTGGATAGAGTGAAGAAGAAAACTATATCAGCATCCTCTCCAAGCTAGGAACCTGCAACTGAATCCAAATAATTTCCAAAATATTTGTGAGCTCCGGTTAATACATACATAGAGATTTCGGAAAAGAATGCATATAAACTTATAAAACATGATGAATCTAGATCTCTAAACAGGCATCAAAAAGGAAAGAGATGGCCAATAAACTTATTAACAAACTACTTTCCTATCAATATTATAATAAACTTATTATCAATGGTAGCAATGAATCCACAAACAATCAGCAAATTATGAACATAGATACAGGTTACCTCAGTAAAACATGGCAATGCTCATCCACACATACAATGACGTGACACCATCTTGGCTCCAAAGCTTCACTTTATTCCAATAGAAAAATATATTACATAGTATTACAACAGCAATAGCTCCTCAATCCAACTCTTACTAACCCAGAAAGGAGGCAGCCATGCTTTATTTATACACAGAACTAAAACCCCATCCCAAAGGGGGTGCAAATACTAAGGAGATAGACCACTGTAGCATAAGGAGATTCCATCAATGCCCGATCTGAAGCTAAAATGAGCTTCTATTGAGTCTGAATGTCAATAGGGGGGTTGATTGAGCTGATACATCTACTTCCTGAGTGAATAATCAACCATAGAGACTCCAGAAGAGCCCACACGTGTGGAGGATAGAGATAGGGTGCAATTCCCCATAAAGGAAGTTGAAGTTCAACTCTAGATCCACCCAAATCACCTCCTTCAGTCAAGGATTTGTCATATCCATTCAATCTAGTGCCGATGAGACTGATTTCAATCAAATCGGTTGAGAATCCATTGATCTAGGATTTTGGATTTGCTCCATTCTTCATCAATTTATTAATTAAAATAATCAATAATTGATTTTTTGGGGCTTTCTGAACTGAGTGATGGAAAATCACTCAAAACTAGGAAATAGTGGGTCTATAGGTTTACTGGGTGTTGTTAGCTTGAAAATGAGCACCTACATGACTAAATTAGACTTCCGAGCCCACTTTTATTACAAAACCAATTTTTCCAATTAAACTATTAAAAAATAGCCTAAGTTTTGGAAAATTAAATTTTAATAAAAAACACTGAAAAAAAATAAAAAAATAAAAAAAAAATTAAAAACCTAGGGGGATTTAGACATGTTCATATGACTCAACCATGATGCATATCATGTTTATACATTGGCACATAGACTCTAATAACCTCAATAGGTCTAAATGCCAAGCTGACCACCCCAACTTTGGAGGTATTGAGTGAAAAACTCAGAAATTATCAGTCGTTTATTCAACAACCAATAATAACCAAGGGAAAAAACACCGTGGGCTAATTGGATTGACAAATAAAGTCTAAGAGACCAAGTCTTTTACAGACACTATCATGCTAGAACATTTATTACAATCCCCCCATGGGTTATGAACATGTGATATAGTACAACAATCACTTCCCAGAAGCAATTCTGAAGGTCTTCTGAAGTCCGAACAAATAATCTTTATTTGGTTCACTAGGCTCATTTGATAAAAACCACTAAGTACAAATTAGGTGGTAACAGGTTCTATACTGAGATGCACGGGATTGATCCATCTATCATCAAGCATTGTATCGACACATGGCCTGATGTTGCACTCGTATGCCAAAATCAAACACCCATTCATGCCTCAAAGGTTCCTGCTGTAAAATTTGAGATCAAAAAAATGTGTAAAGTAGGTTTCATATACCCCATTTCATATACCACTTGGGTTTCCAATCCCGTTCCCATTAATAAAAAACAAGGTACCATTCATGTTTGTATTGAATTGCATGATTTGAACTTGGCATGTCCCAAGAAAATATTCCCCACTCCGTTCATTGACCATATCATTGACACTTGTGCCGAACATGAAGTATTTTATTTCATGGATGGTTTTTTCAGTTATAACCAAATTCAGATCCAGAAAGAAGACTAGTACAAGACTGCTTTCAGAACCTGTTATCACTCCAGGAAACTCGTCTAGGTTGCAGCTCGAGGATGCCTGGCAACTTACAATGTTTTTGGGGTTTTCTAAAATGGATCAAGTCAGGTGACCTATATGACCTTCCACTCTCAAGACATGCATGAAACTCAATTAGGTACAAGGCTTTTAGTTACCACTGTTCAGAGGTTGACAATATGGTGTAGGGATGGAGAACTCATCATGCTGGCAGATTCATACATAAAATAGATACATATAAATGGCTAAATCATGATAAGAAAACCACTTATAATTAAAATCACATAAACATGCCAATAGGGTGATAGCTATTAGACATTAATTAACTTGAATATAACCTGAATAACACATTCAAGCATAAGCATAGAAAAGACAAAAATGGAAGATGAACAAATGATAACACAAGAGCTTATATTAGGTCACGAGCAATATGAGAAGATTGACAACAGTATTGGTTTACAAGTCCCTAAAGTCGAACCCTTTCAATAAAATAAGTATTAGGATTTATAGCCTCTACAAAAATACTCAGATCCTAAAAACTTGGATCTGATTCAACAAAAATAAACAAAATAATTGTTTTTTGCAAAATTAGGTTAAAAAAATCTAATTAAATACTAATCTAACTAACTGTAGAATTAGTTCACTGTATGAACCTTCAGATAACTAAGGTGACTGCTGGAAATCACTACCACTGGCCCTATGCTAGTTAAGTCATAGTTTCACTTTGAAAGCTAAGTGTTGGTGGCCTTTTCTCCCTTTATGTCATAGTAAAACTGAAGCACACCTTCCATGATCTTTTCTTCAGTGTTCTTCATCTTCAGAATTTTTCCCTGAGCCATCTATGTTCACCCAAAATAGGTCCTGTGTGTCAAAATTTAATATTATGCCTCTTTATACTTTCGGTGGTTAAGAGGCCAAAATATCGAAACCGTTAGCTACCGAAAGCAGGGCTTTCGGTGGCTAATGAACTGCCTCAACGTCTGCCTAAGCCACTGAAAGCCTTGTTCTTCAAAAATTCTTGGGCCACCTTCAAAACTGTTCTGTCAAGTTTTTTTGCTCAGCTTTCTTCTTCAGCAAGCTCTGTATTAGGATAGTTAACAGCATCCTGGCTGGCTTCTAGAGGCTGAAGGCTAACTGTAGCTTCATCTAGGGTTTCCAATGTGAGGTGACTGCTAGGGTTTTGCTTGGCCTCCTTCCGCTGCAGTATCTGAAGCCTAATCATCCTATACAATCTAGTATTTTCTTTTAACTGCCTTATATTCAGTCTCTTTAAGAAAATATACCTTTCTCTCTACTATAGGTAAGAATTATGTAGCAGCTTGTTCCTACTAGTCAATGTAGCATTATTCTTCTTTATTTCCCTTTCCAAAATCTCCATCTCATACACTTGCCTCAACAATTGATTTATCCTTTGAGTCCTGGGCTTGTTGGAGGAAGCCTTCTCTATTGGTTCCTCTTTCTCTTTTGGTGTAGGGGATGGTAGTTCTTTAGTCTCTTCTACAACGTGTAAATCTATGTCTCCACCTTCTTCTACTTCCTTTTTTGAATCTGAGTAGGGCAGGTTCAAAATGTTCTCACTGTGTGTTGCAACTTCCTGTCCATTCTCACTGAAATCCAAGTTTATTTTGACCTTATTGGCTTTGGAAAAGGAGGGATATTGTTCTGCTACTACTGGGGATATAGCCCTTCTCTTTCTTTTCTCACTTCTTGGTGTGATGGAATTTTTGGGAGGAGACTTCCCCTTTTCTTCTTGTCGCAGGCCTGTTTCAAAACCATTCCAAAATAGGAAATAAGGCCATGCCATATTACTCCTTTTCAGCAACTCTTGGATCAACAGTTGGATGAGGCCATGGTGAGACAATCTTCCAGCATTCTTGGTTGGCTGAGCCTTCACCGAGTGTGCCATTTTCCCAAAATCCTGTGTAAGTAAAAGGGAAAATTTAGTGGGATTTTACCTATGAAGTGCTTCATTAATTTAAAATGGTAGATCATGGCTTTGTTATATCTTCCTTCACATGTTATGTAGACCACAATGGCCTTCAACAGTTGCTTCCACCTCTCTTCTAACCAGGAGGATGGCACACTCTTCTTCCACACCACTCCTCTATGCTCAGGCTTTAGGTAAGACCTGAACTATATAGCCTTTGGTATGGTGGTTTTGAACCACTTTTCTCCTGTTTCAGGGAGTTCAGTCACTTCAGTAATTAGGGTTTTATCTATGTGGAATTCCTCTTTCACTATGACTTCCTTGGAGCCATCAAGTGAGAGAGAAAATGACTCAACCACTTGCTGATGTGAACCTTGTATCTTCTCACAAAACTTATAGCAGCCAGCATCCTGGAAAAGTTTATAGACCTCTGGATGTGCTTCCAAATAGATGATATCTCCCAACTCCTACCTGTGAGCAGGTCCTCCCTTTTTCATCTTACTGAATGCCACTCCTGGGTACCTACAAAAATAAGTTTAAGTTCTGGATGATAGTGTTTTAGCAGGATGCTTCTCAGAGGTGGCTTTCTAGTGGAGAGAAATGCTCAATTCGAGGGTGGGGTGTACTAAATATTTGGCACTAATTATGAGGGATTTATCCTTCATGATTGAGGCTAAGGTCAAAGGGTGATGTCTTCAGTTTATCTTTTCGAGACCCCTTGCCCAACAATGATTTCAAAATCAGTCTGGATACTCGTTGGGATTTTCTACAACTCTATGGACAGGTGGAAGGAGAAGGAGGGTTTCAACACATTAGTCATCATCAGTTTCAAGTAAAAACATTATTACTCATTCCCTCACGTAGTTACGTAGCCTCATTTCCTTTCGGTGGTTTATCATGCCCTTTACTAATCGTTATCTTGCTGACGGGGTTTGATTTAATCGCTTTCTAACCGTTTCTCTTTGTTTCCTTTTTTGCGGTTAACAGTCTTTGAGATTTTTCCTACAAGCCGTCGAAAAGATGGATTTTGGTGGCTAATGAAATGATAATCCTTTCTCCCAAGCCACCGAAACCATTTTCCCAATGTCGCGGTGAAAGCAAAATTTCGGCGGATAGTGGCCTTGCCGAATATTCATTTTAACCACTGAAAGCCTGTCCTTTCGGTGGCTAATGAAATGTAAGAGCTTTCACCTAAGCCACCGAAACTATTTTCCCAATGTCGGGGTGAAACCCAGCTTTTAGCGAATAGTGGCCTCACCAAATATTCCTTTTAACCACTGAAATCCCATCATTTCGGTGGCTAATGAAAAGTAAGAGCTTTTGCCTAAGTCACCGAAAATGCTTTTTCCTCAATTCCTTTTTGCTTGCTTTCAGTGGTTAACACTGCTCTTGAACTGTTTAGTAAGATTCCGAAAGAAACACTTTTCTGATCCAGATTTATGCAGGAATGCAACAGAATACACAAATAACCATAGAAACAAATATGCAGTAGAAATAACACTTCATTTCATTAATCAATAACTGAAAGTTGTTTACATACAGGATCGAAATAAACTAGCTAGAGTGTTGGTAGCTTATCTTTGAGAAGAGATGTGGCGGCTACATTCCTTTAAACTATGTGTTACAATGAGGCTCGAAGGCCTATATATTATTGAGAAACAATGGAAATCGTTAGCTTCTGAAACAAATCCTTTCGGTGGATAATGAGCTATTAAGAACCCCGCCTAAGCCACCGAAAGCTAAAACTTCAAATTTATTCAACCATAGCACAAGCAGAGACCTTCAATTTGTTATTCATCTTTAAATCTTTCTTTACATGACTTGAATTCTTCATACTATCAAACTAAATTTTTTTTGGGAGATAACATCTGGCTCCTACTTGGGGATGGGAACCTCCCTGTGAAGTCCCAAGAACCCCATACCAAAATTCCTTTCCATGAAGACAACTAAAAACTTAACACTATCATTTACTATTCCATTGGGCATGGAGTTTATTCTGTAAGCAAAAACAACCTACTAACTACTAATTTACAATAACAAGGCCTCAGAGCCTCAAATAAAGTAAAGTTTCAGAAAATGCCCATTCATTGGGCCATTAAATACCTATTCCTCTTCCAGATTCTGCAATTTGAAGGTGTTATTTTTCTATGCCTGAGCTATCACATAAGGTCCAATCCAAAGAGAGTCAAAATTTCCATGTTTTCCCTTGTCCTGTCTGACAGCATCCCACTTGAGGACCCAATCTCCAACTTGAAAATTGTCTACTTTTTCTATTTTGTCAAACATGACCTTTATCTTCGGTTGATGGGATTCTAATTTTCCTATCACTTGTTCCCTGACTTTCTGCAACTCCACCAAATCCATCATCCTCCTCACCATATCATTTGGTTCGTCTTCTTCTTCCTGAAAGAATTTTTCCACTGGCATAATGAGCATAATAGGAAAAATGGCCTTAGTACCAAAAACTAATTTGGATGGAGAAGTCCTGATAGATCTTTTGTTTGTTACCCTATCAGCCCATAAAGCAAACTTAAGATTAGAATCCCATCTTTTTTTATTTGTCTCCAATAGTTTTCTAATGATCTTGACTAGGCTTTTGTTGGATAACTTAGCGAGGACATTTCCTTGAGGATAATAGGATGTGGAATGCACCAACTGAATGCCCATTGACTCACACATTTTCACCAATGCACCGGATTTGAAAGTTGGTTCATTATCAGTCACTAACCTTGCTCGGAAGCCAAACTTGCTAAGGATATTCTCATATAAAAACTTCATGATGACCTGATGAGTGGCATTCTTGGTGGGTACTGTCTCTATCCATTTGGTAAAATAGTATGTGGCTACTAGGTCCATTTATGCTTCCCACTGGAAGATGGATGTATTTCTCCTATGAAATCCAAACCCCATTGATGGAAAGGCCCACTCACTACAATAGGCCTAAGGGGCAATGGTTTGAGCTACTGCTTCCTTATAAATCTTTGGCAGTGGTCACAGGCCCTTACAAAAGTACATACATCAGCAAAAAGGACTGGCCAATAGTACCCTGCCCTCAGGATCTTGTGGGCTGTGGTTTTCCAATAATGATGGCCCCCACATGTGCTAGAATGAAAGTGATGCATGAGCTGATTTAATTCTTCTTTATCTAGACATCTCAAGAAAACCCCAGATAGATCTTTCCAGTACATCAGTTTATCAACTATGTAGAATTTAATAGATTTTAATTCAAGAGCTCATGCTTGATTAGGAGTGAGACCAGGAGGAAATTATAATTTCTACAGAAAATGAATAATACCTGAGTACCTGTTATAGCGGATTTCACCACTCTAGGTGAATCACACTTTGTATGGCCTTCCCCTATCCTGCTACAGACTCCTTAGACCCTATGGACCACTTTTTGTCCTTTGATGTTTCCTTGATCATCCCTAAAAACACATGAAAAACGATATACGTGACTTTTAAACCTATAAGCACGTATATACACAGATTTGACCACTAAAACCACATACATCGGGATGTGTGCATAATCCAAATTCTTTTGGAGTTTTCCTTGACATGGATCCGACTCATTTGACTCCTGGCCTTCCCTATGACTTGAGATCCATCGGATTCAACCTTTCATTACCCCTTTGAAAAGCTATATAAGGAACCCCTTGGTACATTGAAGGCATAAGAGAGAATTGAGAGAAAAGAAACTATACTCCATTGTTGCCGGAACTTATGCTTGAGTCTGCATCCCTTTGTCCCTTGGAGCACTAGTGTGTTCTTCCCAAGCTTGCCTTTTTCTTGTGAGCTTGCTATCGAGAGATGGAGGATTGAGGTGGTGGAGGCTCAAGTGGGGGATTCAGTTTCTCCAGTTCGCAGACGTGCCATCAGAGGTTGTACCTTGTAATCTCTAATTTATATTAATATAAATATCTTTTCCTGTCCAATAATGTGTGTTTGAATGAATATTTTATCCATGGTATTATGTCAAATGCTTGTACATTATTGATTATATATGCTAGAATAGATCTAACACCATGATATATAGAATGCTTGTATTTTTTACTTGTTGTTGAGGAAGTAACAAATCAATTCAAGCTGAAGAGTGGAAAGCTCAACGGGGATCTACTTCAATCGTCTGGAATAAGGTACGAGGTCTGATCCTTTAGTGTTAGACATTTAATTTCTATTGCATATTGGAAAGGATTGATTTCTAGATTCAAGCTGTCTCTTGTGGTACCCCAAGCCATAGGAATTTTTCTCCGTAACAGAACTGGCAACTCCGCTGGAGAGTTCCTAGTAGTTGTCCTTTGGGGGTTGTTTTCTCGGCATTCAATGAATTTGAGTTGCTCTTTCTCTCTTGTTTCTGTGTCGGGTATGGGGGCGTGTATGCCTGGTAGAGTCTGATTGGTGTGAAGTTTGTCTTAGCCTGTCTGTTTGCATTGATTTTATGCACCTTTATTCCTGTACGCGAGTTTTTGACTTATAGTCGCGTTTACATGCGGTTTCCCCTGCGATTTCTGCGTATACACGTGGGTTTACTGCGAATAGTCGCGTATGCCCTTGATTTTGCCTTTTTGGGGAAGATAATTGGTTGCTGGGTGAATTCTAATATTTGCTAAGTCTCCTTTGGCACTACCTGGGTCTGCTTAGACCTCTGTTTCTGACCAGAAACGTTTTCTTAGGCTAAATTTTTCTTTTTGAAGAAGGTTCTTGTCATGGCATTTTCAATTTTTTTTTTGAGATTAGTGCATTAGAGTTCTTTTACCTTAGTTCTTTGATTGAGTGTTGTTTGGTTGTGCTTGCAGAGTCTAGGGGTCGTAGGATCATTCTTTTGCTTCTTGCATCTCTGTTATTTTCAAAAAATCCAAAAACATTTGCTTATCATCATGCATTGCATTTTGCACTTTGCATTGTACTTGCATTAGATTTGATTTGGAGTACTAGTTAGGAATTCATATAGGAAAATTTGCATTTATCATTTGAAGAAGAATTGTGCATTTCATGTAGTAGCATACCCTGTTTTCATGGACACAATGCATTTGCATTGATTGTTAGGTGTGCATTTTACTTCATGTTGCGTCATAACACCATTAGTTGCACGATCATATCCCTTTTTTGAGTAATAAAGCCAACTAAAATCAATGCTAAATAAAATGAATTACACTCTTTTCATTTCTAGGGTGCACCAACAAGCTTAGGTTTTAGGATCTTGGAATAGTTCATTGTAAGTCAATTCTCCAAGATCACTAAACAACAACATCTAGGTGTCCGTCCAGGTGAGTGTGTGAAATCCTTGGTATAACCAGTGTTTCTCAGGATCCTCCTCTCAAAAGGGAGTTAAGCACGAGGCAGTGTGAGCGGTTATTGATCGGGATGACCCCTAGTCATAACTGAGTAGCATCGGAGATATTTCCAAGATTGTATTCATATCTGGGGGCTCTTTCGAGAGTTTCGGGCTTTGCTACCCTGCCCATATGGTCAATCTCACCTATGACTTTCCGCTTGAGCATTGATTATATTGAGGTGACCTTAGTGGCCTTACCTAGGATATCGACGGGGTACTTTGCAGGGGTTATTCTGTAGGTTTCCTGGCCAGGTTGGGGTTGGACAGCACAGTCGCTTTACACGTTGAAGCTGAGGGCCACAATAATTGGTTACGTACCTCCACTTGTTGTGCATGGGAGTCTCAAGCCTCTCCTAGGTGAGACATACCTGGTTCATTCAAGAGCTCACTTATCCAGCCCTTGTTTGCTTGAATTTGGCTTTAGATTTTATTAGTGATTGCTCTGTGCACGATAGTTGGCCTAGGGTTTATGTAAATAGAGAGTCTTTGCTATTTTTTGAGTCATTGTGGATTCGAGTGCGGTTCCTCGCCGTTCTCATCATTTAGCAGGACTTCTGCCTCCTACTTCTCCTCCTCCTTTGGGAGAGAGACCTAGACAGTCCAGGAAGACTATTTCACACATTGATTCACACACCATGGGAGACCGTTTAGAGGATATTCCTGAACCACCTCCTCCCATTCGTGTAGACGATGGGGAATTTACTCCTACTTATGATCCTTCACCTGACTTAGCTGATTTAGGTCCTATGATTTATGAGATAGGAACCTTGCATGGTAGGCCTACTCACTCCAGGTCTGATTCCCCATTGACGCATTACCGGTATGGAATGTCGAAGGACGTCGAGACTCATTTTGAACCTGCCAGCACTAGCTACGGTAGTTATGCTACGTCTGGTTTCCCTACACATGATTTGACATTTCATGTTGAATCCGATTTTGAGCCTAACACTATGCCTGGGGGCACTCTCATTCCTTACCATGCAGAGAGGTTTGGGAGCACTAGTCACATTGTACCTTCCATCCCAGTGGTGGAAGCTACATCGTATCTCCCTCCTAGGTATAGGGTTAGCGATCTGATTAGGATACCAGATCTGAGACGAGTAACGATAGGTGGTAGTACATATATTATTACTCAGATTCCTTCGTCCTCGGTCCCTAGTTCTTCAAATGTACATCCTCCACCTTATTCACGTGGTCCTTCGAGCTGGTATATGGCTACGAGTCAGGTCCATATTGCGGTTACTAGACCGATTGTGTCTCAAGTTCACATACCGCCCGCTGCTTCAGGAGGCTATGTTCATGCTTCTAGAGGTCATCTTGCTACTTCTAGGGCGTATATTCCTACTTCCGATATGTATATCCCTACTTATGAAGCGTATCTTCCTACCTACGGAGTGTATCATGGGGCATCGCATGTGATGACCTATGGACCTTATTATGGGATGCAGTATGGATAGGTTTCTTCACCTTATCGAGGCGGGTATCAACAACCTACCTACTCTCCTAATTACGGATTTGTAGCTCCTACTAGTCAAGGTCCACCATACTATGGTACTTCCACGCCACCCTATACGAGTCAGACGGGAGGAGGACACTATGCCCAAGGCCATGGTGGTAATCAATCCTATATGAACCAGGGAGCGGTCCATCGACCTCATCATCCTAGGCTCCCTTTCCTTGTGATGCTTAATCTTCCTGACTTATCGAGACTGATGAACGATCCTGTGGCTCATGACTCGGCTTGGCCGGCTGTCCCTACCAAGCTTCCTTCGGACATACCTAAGTTCGAAGGCAAACCGGGAGAGGATCCGAGCGAACACGTTACTACGTTTCACCTATGGTGCTCTTCGAATTCATTACATCAGGACTCAGTTCGTTTGAGACTATTTCAACGCACCCTTAGAGGGCCTGTTGCGAAATGGTATATAGAGTTACCTAAGGGATCTTTCGCTTTGTTCGACGACCTTGCGATGACTTTTCTTAATCACTTCCAGCTAGCAGTGTGCTATGACGTTGGTACTGAACTCTTGTTGACATTTCGGCAAGATAAAGCCACACATATTTCTGATCATATTCAAGAGTGGTGTATACGGAAGAGATTAATTAAATATTTTATACCGCCGAAATTCCTCCTTGAGTGGTTCCTCAAGTCGTTATTGCCATATATAGTGAAGGATGTTTCCACATCCGGAGTGCAGAATGAGGAACAAGTAATTTTTAGGGCGCAGGAACTGGACTTGATCTATGCTCAGTCCGATTTGTTGTATGAGATTATTCCCAATGCTCCTCATTCCAGTTTCGATCCCAAACTCAAACCTGGACCACATGTCGATGGCATTGTGGGTTGTGCAAGTGTGAAACCTACAGATTCGGTTGCAAAACAAGTTAGTCAATTGTCACACAACCAATCTACTTTGGGACAAGCTACAGCTTCGTCTCAACCTGCCCAAATGGTGAATGTACTTTTTGTGCAATCATCGGACAAGAAGGGTAACCAACAGCCCAGACGAAATAGAAAAAAGGGTAAAAATAATAATCGAAAGGGTGGGAGTAAGAACGAGAATGCTAACAATAGTGACAAGAACGGTAGAAATGCTCGGGGGGACAAGCAAGTGAAACGTAAGGTTAATTTCCCTTGCAATCTATGTAAGGGCGATCACCTCACTTACTTGTGCCCTTGGATTGAAGAATCTTCGAGATTCTCAGGCACAAGGCCTAGCTATGCTAACTAACCCTTTACCGCATAATCAAAATATGAACTTGAAGTCCCATGACCAGTCTAGTGATGCTGATCCACCGGAGGGTAGTGGTCGTAGGTGCATTAACATGGTCCATGCTGTGAAAGTTGTGACTCATGCGAAAGATTATAGTTCGTCACAACCCAGCCTAGGCAAAGAGCTTGATCCACCAGGGTCCCCTTTGCGCATTGAGAAACCTACGGATAAACCTGAGGTTGCACCTTGCATTCCTAAGGGAGTCCTTAAGCATTTAGGGAATAATCCAAATGCCTGAGCCGCCCAAAATTATTCAGTTGTCAGGGATTTGGGCCATACTCCTTATGCGATGTCTACATTGGAAGTCCTTCATAGTTGTCCTTCACAAAGGAAGGCATTGCTTTATGCCCTTGGTGTGAACGATGATGATTCTTCCTCTATGATCAAATTTGAAACCGTAGGACTTCAGCCTCGCTTTCTCTACTATGTGTCTCTTTTGGTGCACGTAGAATGTCTTGGTATGACCATCAAACATACTGTGATTGACGAGGGAACTGCTACTTCTGTGATGTCTTTGGCATGTTGGAAGGGTCTCGGTTCTCCTGAGCTGTCTAAATCAGTGACTATGTTAACTGCATTTGATGGGAGATCTTTTAGGCCACATGGCATCCTTCCTTCCCTTAAAGTCTGTTTGGGGGGGAAGACCGTTGCGATAGAGGTTGAGGTGGTTGATGCGCCCCTTGACTATAATCTCTTGCTGGGTAGGAACTGGATGTACAATATGCAAGCTGTTGCTTCTTCCTTGTTCCGCATTGTATGATTTCCACATAACAGGAATATCGTAATGATTGATCAAATGACATTCAAGAATCCATCTGTTATCGCATCTTCGGGAGCTTCGATCCCGATCGTTGAGCACTCTCAGCCGAAAACTAGGAGTGTGGGTGTAGGCATGTATCCATCCCTCATGGGAAGCTTTAGTTGTCCTGCACCGATCCTCATGATAGGATATAGTTCTGATGAGGCTTCAACTTGTACAACGTCGGTGTCTTTTTGCATGAGTCATATGGAAGACCCTTGGATTCTTCCTACACCGATTACTTCTAGTGAGCCTGTCGAGACGAGCATGCCATTGCCTACAACCATGATAGCTTATCAAGCTAATCTCAAGAGTGTTGCAGAGCCTAGTCCTTCCTCTTCACGGATGGAGGAGGAGGACCCGTATGTGCTGCTGGCATGGGCATTATAGTCTTCTCATTCCCATGACTACCTTGATACAGTTTTCCCTTTGGATGAAGCGATTATTGAGGCTATGTCGGGAGTTGAGCCACCATGGGAGGAACTTCATCATAGATCGTACTTTCTTTTAGAGCTTGACCATTTGGAGCATGAGGATTTTAGGGCAGTTCTTAGTCAGAGAGTTGGTAGTCCTATGGTTCCATTAAGCTCTCCTGGTCCGATGCCTGATGGAAACATGGCAAATATATCTTCAACGATTCCTATCAACATATCTTGCAATCCTGGCATGATAGAGAATGTCTATATTGGGGCGGAATGTTCCCATGCTGAGATTCTAGAATATACCGAGCTATTCAAGGAATTCAGTGATATTTTTGCTTGGTCTTACGATGAGATGGCAGGTATTGACCCTTGTATTGTCGAGCGTGAGATTAAGACTTACCCCAATGCTAAGCCTGTTCGACAACGTTTACGTGCGGTGAATCCTAGGAAAGCACCCGCCATTAAGGCAGAGATAGAGAAACTGTTGAAAGCCGGTTTCATCTATCCCGTTCCCTTGAGGGAGTGGGTTTCAAACCCCGTTCCGGTGGATAAGAAGCAGGGAGCGATCCGCATATGCATTGATTTTCGTGATTTGAATCATGCCTATCCTAAGGATAAGTTCCCCATGCCATTTATAGATCATATTTTGGATGAGTGTGTGGGTAGCGAGGTTTTCTCCTTTATGGACGGCATTTCCGGGTATAATCAGATACAGATTAAACCCGAGGACCAACATAAGACTGCATTTATTTGTCCTTGGGGAACGTTCGCATATCAAAAAATGCCTTTCGGCCTTAAAAACGCCGTAGCTACATTTCAGCGGGCAATGACCTTGATTTTCCATGATCTCAAGTCAATTATCGAGGTATTTTTGGATGACCTCGCTGCTCATTCTCGTATGAGAATGTGTCATCCCTATCACTTGAGATTGGTATTCGAAAGATGGTGGCACTTTTTAGTTAGATTAAATCCTCATAAGTGCATATTTTGTGTGAAGTCAGGTCATTTGTTAGGATTCATCATTTCAAAAGAGGGTATAAGAGTCGACCCTTTCAAGGTTGGGGCAATACTTCAGTTGTCTCCCCCGAAGAATATTCATCATCTTCAATGTTTTCAAGGCATGGAAAACTTCTTACGAAGATTTGTTGTCAACTTTTCCAATTTGACTAGAGGCTTCATGCGTCTATTGAAGAAGGATACTCCCTTTTATTGGGATGAGCGAGCCCAGGAGTCCTTCGATGCACTCAAGCGAGCCCTAGCATCGGCCCCGGTGATTAGTTCCCCGGACTATAGCCATGATTTCTTATTATATGTGCCCGCGTCTTTAGAGATGATTGGTATGTTATTGGTTCAAGAGAATGAGGAGCGCCAAGAGCATGTCATATATTATCTGAGCTGAAACCTTATTGACGCAGAGATTCATTATTCTCATGTTGAGAAGCTTGCTTTAGCTACCATACATGTGGTTCAGCGTTTGAGAAATTATATTCTCCTTTGCCATACCTTGGTTGTGGCCCATGTCAATCCATTTCAATTCATCCTCAACCGAAGGATGATTGGGGGAAAGTATAATAAATGGATTGTCATTCTGCAAGAATTTGATCTCGAGTTTGTTCCAGCAAAATCGAAGAAGTCTTTAATCTTTGCAGAGCTTATATCGAATTTTCCGAGTGAGGCCGAGGAGTTGGTTTATGAAGATACATTTGTCGATGAACACATCTTATTAATCTCAACATTAGACCCATGATATGGGGATATCATAATATATTTACAAACACTGAAGACCCCTACTCACCTCTCGCGAGATGAACAATGACGATTACGTCACGTCTCTAAGAACTACCTCATAGTGGACAATACTTTGTACCGCCGTGGGGTAGATTCCATTTTACGACGTTGTTTAAATCATGACGAGGCTGAGGTTGTGTTGAATGATTGCCACAGAGGGGCGTGTGGTGGTCATTTATCTGGGCTTTCTACAGCTCAAAAGATTTTGAGAGCGGGTTATTTCTGGCCATCGATCTTTAAGGATTGTGTTGATGCGGTCAAGAGGTGCCACCCTTGCCAGGTTTTTGCACGTAATATGCGCTCGAAACCTACCCCGTTACATCCCATTATCACCGCCGGTCCCTTCACTAAGTGGGGGATCAATTTTATGGATTGCAACCCAGCTTTGGCTGGGGGGCACCATCACATTATAGTGGCTGTTGATTATTTCACAAAATGGGATGAGGCTATGCCTACAGTAAAATTCGACGGTGAGACAGCCGCTCACTTTGTATTCAACCAAATTATTACTCGGTTCGAGATTCCGAAAGAGCTTGTCACTGACCATGGCTCACACTTTTAGAACCGTATGATGGAAGAGTTGGCATCGAAGTTAGGGTATAAGCAAGAGCACTCCTCTTCTTACTACCCCCAAGTGAATGGATAGGTAGAGGTAGTGAATAAATCACTCAAATCCATTCTCCAATGAACCATCGCACAAAGCAAGAATAATTGGCACATTATGTTATATCCTGCTTTGTGGGCATATCGAACCGCGGTTAAGACTACCACTGGTTTTTCTCCATATCAGCTTGTACATGGAGTGGAGCTGATATTACCGGTTGAATGTGAAATTCCTTCATTGAAGCTAGTTGTGGAACTCTTACCAGACACTTCACCTTTGGAGGAGCGTTTGGTTCACCTTGAGCAGCTCGATGAGCAGCGTCGGGATGCCTTGGTGGCTCTAGAGGTTAATAAGCATCGTGTTAAGGTCCAGTACGATAAGTCTGTGCATCCAAGAGTGTTTAGTGAAGGAGACTTGGTCCTTTTGTGGGATCAACCGAAAGAACCCTTGGGGGCAGGGAAATTTAATCTTATGTGGCGTGGTCCTTACGTGGTCAAGCGTGTGTTAGAGAAGGGTGCTTATGAGTTAGTGGATTACGAAGGAACAGCTTTGGTGGAGCCTAGAAATGGGCTCTATCTCAAAAAATACTATGCATGATCTTTATCCAAAGCTGCTTGTTGTATATTATTGTACAACTTTGCATAGTTATGTCTTTTTCTTATCGTGATTGGGTTTGTGATTAGTTTCTGTTTCTTTTGGCAGAAGTGAATGAAATCTTCCACCGACATAGGATTCACGGATGGTGCAAGCCATCACACTCAACACTCAACCTCTTCTGCTTGGGTGAATTATACTCCTATGGGTCAGGTACTGTCTTCAGGAGGTGTATGTCTACGACCATCTTCCAACAATGTTGTTGAATATAGCGTCATTATTGAGCTTCTACGGGATGCCATTCTACATGGCATTCTATCTCTTGAGGTACATCTTGATTCAGAGTTAGTAGTGTCACAGCTCAATGGTTTGTACCATGTTAGAGATCCGACGTTATTGAGAAGATTTTTACGTGTGAGATTGTTAGAACGGAAATTTGACAATATAACATATATACACATTCCAAGAAATAATAATCAAGTTGCTGACTCATATGCTAACTATGTGTTAGATTGGCATTTGTTTCATTCATAATAAATTAATAACAAACACAATTTTTACACATGTAAATAAATAAATCGATCACCATAAAACTTTTTATACATCAAAAATGTGATAATACATAGTGTCATGATACAAAATTGGGGCTTTTAAGCCACCATCATATAATACACGGTCATACAAAATGTATACACTCCCAGGTTTCTAATCCTATGGAGGAGGAGGAGGGTTGTGATCATGGAACATCACTATGGATCTATCTAGTTGTTGAAATAAATGCCCCCATGCGTGTGGTACACCCACCACCTGCTGCTGCATGGCCTCAGGCAAGTCCTCGACTTGTGCCATGGGAACTCTATGAGCCAGTCTCACAAAGTTGGTATGAATGCTCTGGAGCATTCGCTCTGCATCCACACCCATTATGTCATCTCCTCTTCCCCTTCGTCTATGATGAGGGAAGCCCTCTGGCCACCGTGGTCCCACATCTGCACACAAATGGTAGATGTCACTATGTGTTGTCGTGCAAAAACATGTCTTTTTGCTTCCATAAAATCAAGAAAATATAAAAAAATTCAATAACTCAAAAAAATTCAATAACTCAAAAGAATTAGAAAAGAGTGAGGGTTGAGATTCGTTACCTATATCGCCGTATGCCGATCCTGGTGGCAATGGCATGTCTGGGTCCCCTCAAAAATCTATCCATGCATAGGGGTAGTCATCAGTGGAAACTATCTGTCGTTGCCACCATGGAAAGAAGTCAGTTGGATATGGGTTGGCCACCCTACCACCCCCCAGTCTGTGCATAGCATTTTCTAACGTCGTTGGGCCGGATCTCGAACCCCGTGGAGAGGAAAGTCCACTCTAGGGCTCAATCCTAGAACACGCTCGAAGAAAAACATGCTCAAGATACTGCTGAACCCGAAGTTCTGCAGCCTGCCTACCTTACACTCACTGAGATGGTGTTTCATGTTGCTCAGTAGTGTATTACTCTAGCCATATATTGTGCGTCTCATGCACTCCACTACATAGAACATCAGAGGTCGTGAGGCCTAGTGGAGTGATGCTAAGCTGGCTATCCCGCCCAAGTGTCAATAATATGGCCTTTAGGTCCAACACCTTTATAGCATTGGTAGGGACCTGACTCCCCACCTTCTTGGTGTCTGGATAATAGTACACCGCAATGTACTTGTCGATAGTCAGGCCACTCCTTGGCCCACCACAGGAACGAAGGTTCACCACCTCCCCTCGTCTAGAAATACCTATGATAAAGTATGTCCTCCACCTCTATGGTGAGGGACATCCCATCAATATTAAAGGACTCCGAGTCTGGATCCCAATAGTCTACCAGCATCTGTAGTAGTATTGGTTTTGCCCTCAAACCACCAAGACACCAAAACTTGTAGAGCCCGCATGCACGAAGAGCTTGTTGAGCCATTAAGTTGGCCCTTAATGGTTCCTCTACTTCACCATGCTCACGCTCTCTCCACTCTAGAACCATACTGCAAAATAAATTGGAAATTTGCCCATTAGTTTAGAGAAAAATCATATGCGTGGCCTCATACATGACTGTTTTGAAAACAACCGTGTATGTATGTGGGTTTGAGACCCTTTTCCGCATATATCCAGCCCTATACACGGAAAAAGCTTCGATTTCCACGTGGGCCGTAGCGCTCATTTTGGGATGGCCTAAAAAACTCATTTGACCATTAAAATCTATAAAAATTATATCAAAATGCAAGAGGAGAGCATGAGTAAATACCTGGAAGAAACGGTTGTGAATTCCGTCGGCTGGATCTCCTGGAATTTGCAGTTGAAAATTAGAGCTCAAATGGGTAAAAGTTTCAAATGATTTATATTTTTTACTATTTATAGAAAAAATTTCAAACATTTGAAAATTTTTACCCCCTTTCCTATAGTTTCGACATTTTCTAACCATTTTGGACCGTTTTTGACATAATTGGTGTTGTAGAAGACCTTTTTCAATGTCGTTTTAGCCGTTGGATTGACCCATTCATGCCGATCTCAGGTATCATGTCTAAACTAGCATATAGGTTATGTTTCACCACCATTTGCATTTTGCATGACCTTGTGACCATATCACCATGACCTTAGGTATGAACCCACTCTATTATGTCACGAAACCTTCTTCTTGCTTTAGAAGTGGCATGATATGAGGAGTATAGCTTCACCTTACATGGGTACCCTATTTTGCACCTTATTTGCATTTGGTGCCCATGCCAATGGTTTCTCCTTTAGGGTGTGGGAGTCCATTGTATGGTACCGCCATGACATTTCGCAAGAGCCTCATACTCCTCTTGATCTTATGCTAGCCTATTTCCCTCTAGACTCCCTCATTTCAAGTTGTGAATGCATTATCATGAGCTTTTCCTTCCATATTGAGCTTTATGTTGGCTCCCCTGACATTGCGTTTCAGCCATATAGCCCGAGCTTGTCTCATATCTATCCATGCAGAGCCATTTTTTATATCCTTTGTAGCTTGATTCCCTTTTTACCAGGAGGGGATTTTCCCCTGAGTGTCCATATCCTACAAATGTATCCTTGCATTGAGCACAGGTATGTTCCACTGCTTGGAACTAGTTTTTTTGCCCTTGTGACACTCGTCTCCTCCTAGTTTGTAACTATAAAGCTAGTTTATCTGAGTTTATAACTATAAAGCTAGTTTATCTGAGTTTATCTCCACCGACTGGTTATGATTCTAGTCCCTATGGAACCTCTGTTGATGCCTCCTGTGTCATAGAGATGTCCCAGTTTGTATATCGAGTCTATGCTGCCTTCATTCAGTCACCATATGCCGTTATGCTCTTGTTCGAAGGAAGTTGAAACCTGAGTTGGCCATTCCGCAGTTATCTTGACTTTGCATATCGGCCATTCCCGGTACAGTTACTGGTTCATGCACTTTATGATCGAGTCCTTCCACATTAAACAGCTTTGCTGAGTACCTCATGTTGGATGATGGGGGATGCCTTAATGCCCTCCTTCCAGCGGATTTCATCCCATCGACTTCAGTTCATTTATTCTGGGATTGGAGTCTAGAGTCATTTTGAGTGCCTTGAGACTTGCAGTCATCAGTGGCAGGTTCTCTTGCCATCGACAGTTTCTTGGGAATACATCAATGTCCCCTGATCGATGGACCCTTTCAAGTGTTCGAACTCAACACATTTATTCACACTTCTTAGTTTTCACTCTAGTACCTTGATTCCCATTTTCATTATCGGTGGGTGATCTCACATCTATTAACGGTATACATTAATGACCAGTAATCAGACGATGGACTACTATGTTCGACCTCGATACCTCTATTCGCATAGTAGGACATGTACTCGTAGCAGTTTGTGTAGAAGACTTTCTAGATTGGTGGCATCTCTTATATGCTACCTCCTTGATCGTGCCAGTGTTCATGATATTTCAGCTCTCGTGACTTGATTCCAGTATATGTAAGATATTTCCAGCCACTATGGAGATCTTGATCTATTATATATCTTCAACCATTTTGGAGATCATGGTCCTTTGTATATCTTCATCATGGAGATTCTGATCTATGTATATTGTACGTGGAAATGACAACATATGTGATATCATGTATCATACCTATTCATGGCCATTGTACTCTTATGTATCCGGGACTGCTATATGTATTTGCAGTTGTATGCAGAGTTGTATTATTGTACTATGCTGATTGGGTGGCTGGTCTTCCATTTGGGATCCTTCATCACTCCACTTCTCGGATGGAATTATAATGTATTTCGTCCATCGTATGACCCCTATGACCTCACACATTAGGGGGCATCTATTATAGCGGATTTCACCACTCTAGGTGAATCACACTTTGTATGGCCTTCCCCTGTCCCGCTGCAGACTCCTTAGACCCTATGGACCACTTTTTGTCCTTTGATGTTTCCTTGATCATCCCTAAAAACATATGAAAAATGATATACATGAATTTTAAACCTATAAGCGCGTATATACGCGGGTTTGAACACTAAAACCACGTACATTGGGATGTGTACATAATCCAAATTCTTTTGGAGTTTTCCTTGACATGGATCCAACTCATTTGAATCCTAGCCTTCCCTATGCCTTGAGATCGCTCGGATTCGACCTTTCATTAACCCTTTGAAAAGCTATATAAGGAACCCCTTGGTACATTGAAGGCATAAGAGAGAATTGAGAGCAAAGAAACTATAGTCCATTGTTGCCGGAACTTATGCTTGAGTCTGCATCCTTTTGTCCCTTGGAGCACTAGTGTGTTCTTCCCAAGCTTGCCTTTTGCTTGTGAGCTTTCTATTGAGATATGGAGGATTGAGGTGGTGGAGGCCCAAGTGGGGGATTCAATTTCTCCAGTTCGCAGACATGCCGTTAGAGGTTGTACCTTGTAATCTCTGATTTATATTAATAGAAATATATTTTCCTGTCCAATAATGTGTGTTTGAATGAATATTTTATCCATGGGATTATGTCAAATGCTTGTACATTATTGATTATATATGCTAGAATAGATCTAACACTATGATATATAGAATGCTTGTATTGTTTACTTGATGTTGAGGAAGTAACAGATCAATTCAAGATGAAGAGTGGAAAGCTCAATGGGGATCTACTTCAATCGTTCGGAATAAGGTACGAGGTCTGATCCTTTAGTGTTAGACATTTAATTTCTATTGCATATTGGAAAGGATTGATTTCTGGAGTCAAGCTGTCTATTGTGGTACCCCAAGCCATAGGAATTTCTCTCCGTAACAATACCACTTACATGAAGACATGTTTTTAGCCACTAGTTGAATGCCATTCTGATCTTGAACTCTCTCTGCTGCTACTATAGTTTGCAATTTTGCTGAATGGACACAAGTGAAGTTTATACCCATTAGTTCACAATTTTATTTAGCCATGATTTTGGACAGACCTAGTCCTTTTACTAGCTTAGTGGGATTCACCTCTATATCAAACTCAATGAGCGTGGCAATCCACTTAGTTCTCTTTCCATCAATGTTAGGCTTAGTCAAAAAATCCTTCAGAGTAGCTGAAGGGACATAGGCAAGAAATTTTGGATGGAGAATATAAATCCTGAAGGTCTTAAATGACTTTATGAGAGAATAAGCATGTTTCTCAATTACATCATACTTCAGCTCAACAACTCTCAAGGTTTTGCTGAATAATGCAATCGGATGATCAAGACCCTCATCATCTTTTTGTAACAGCACATCTGCCACTGTGTCATGGGATGCAAAGGAGAAAATATAAAAAATATTGGTATAGTCTAGACTAATCTGGGTTGGGGCTTCCACGATAGCCTTCTTGATGTCTTCGAAAGAGCTTCTTGCATGGTCAGTCGATTTTATTTCTGCATCCTTTTTCATCATGGCTGCTATGTGCTTTACCAGCTTAGAGAAATTAGGGATGAACCTCCTGACAAAGTTTATCTTACCCAAAAAGGACTAAATATCCCTTTTCGACCTTGGCATGGACAACTTCTGGATTGCTTCCACTCTTACCGGATCAATCTTTACACCTTCAGCTGAGACTATGTGACCTAGGATTTTCCCCTCACTGAGTGCAAACTCGGACTTCTTAGGGTTGAGTGACATTCCAAACCTCCTACACTTTAGAAATACTCTCCTCAAATGATACAAATGGTCATGATGGCTATGAGAGTAAACAGTTAGTTCATCCAAGTATATAAGCACGCATTTATCTTTCAACCCTACAAAAGCTAGGTCCATGGCTCTCTGAAAAGTAGCGCCAACATTCATCAGCCCAAATGGAATTTTAGCATACATGAAAGTTCCCTAGCGTGTGGTAAAAGCAGTCTTCCCTTGGTCACGAGGGTGCACAACAACTTGGTTGTATCCAGAGAAGCCATACAGGAATGACATGACACTATCCCTTGAGAATCTTTGTAACAAGTGTTCCATCTTGGGTAGTGGATAATTGTCCTTTCTGGAGCATTTATTCAGGTTTCTAAAATCCACACACAACTTGATTTCCCCATTCTTTTTCCTTACCACTACTAGGTTTGCAATCCACTTGGAATACCTGAGGGGGATTATGATTTTGGCTTTGAGGAGCTTATGGATTTATTTTTTAATTATAGATAGCAGGAGAGGACTGATGGATCTCATGTTCTGTTTGAAATGGATGGTGTCCTTCTCCAAAGGAATCCTGTGCTGGATGATATTGGTGTCATAGGTTTTCAGGTCACTGTACTCCGAGGCAAATATATCAATAAATTCTTTTATCACGATGCAAAATTTGGACCTCTTCTCAATAGTCAGCTCAGTGGATAGATTTATCATTTTTGGATGGATTTGGATACCTATGTTTTGCTCTTCGATAGAAGGGTCTTGCTCCTTTTTGGAGGGCTTGAAAGGGATGTCATTATGATCAAAAATCTCTTCCAGAGGTACCAGACCGCGAGGGATATAATTGCTAGGTAATTGGACAAGATTTTGATTAGCTACTTTATCTTTCAACTTGAGCTATTGGGATTCCTTCATGTTTAGGTTTTCCTGATCTCTATGTATATTAGAGAATTCATGTACTAGCTGAAGGAATTTACTAAGCTCATCATCATTCTCAAACACCTTCAAAAATTTGACATTATCTGGTAGGGAAGGTTTGTACTTGACCTGAACATCGTAGCTGAGCTTAGGAGGTACATGAGGAACAAACAGACTTGCAAAGATAGCTAGGGAATTAGCCAGGTGATTCAAATCCCTAGGTATATATGACAGTTCAAAAAATAGAAAGAAGTCTTTGAGTTTCCATACCTCGCCCCTATAGGCCTTTAGTCTAATAGTTTTTGCCTAAAAAGTGTTGTTGACCTACTGTATAACAAGGCCTGCATCTCCAAATATTCTCATGCACATGATCCCCATATCCTTGGCATCTTTAACTCCTAGCAGCAAGGCTTCATTCTCTACTACATTATTAATGGTTTTAAAATCAAGCTTATAAGACATATGAATATTTTACTTGGATGGAGAGATCAATACTACACCTGCACCTGTTGAGCTTTGAGTGCTAGCTCCATCAAAATACATGTTCTAGATTGTTGTGGTCACTTCTTCGAGCTGCTGATAGGTGGGATTAGTAAGTTGTGCTGATGTTTGCTGATAATCATTTATTTGCAGAATGCAATACCCAAAATCAGTTTCTACTGCATAGATGGGGTGGTTTACTGAATCCTTTCATTGCTTATGATGTAGGCAAGTTTATTCTCTCTATAAATCCTCTTAGTCTCCCTTCCAAACATGGGGAATGTGGCATATGTAAGGTCCATCTGGAGGGTGCCACCTAGCCTTTTTCTCCATGATCAATATAGCAAGAGACCAAATTTGAGAGGGATATCAGCCACTACAATGTCCATCATGATGTTTTTTGAAGGTAGCTGAGTTAGGTTCACAACAAGGTCTTTGATGAGGCCCAAGCACTTGACCTTTCTAGATTCAAAGGATAATAAATCATGGCAGGATTTGTAATGCTGAGACCAAGCTCATCCATCATAGCCTTTGGCATTAGGTTATGGGAAACTCTTGAATCCAACAAACAGTTATGAAGGACTTTATCATGGATATTCAAGGATATATAGAAAGGTGGGCATGAGTCCTTTAAGTCTTATATCATAGGGCCTAGGGTTACAACAGGCTTATCATATTGAAGATTTACAAAGTCAGTATCAATATACATCATTGGCTGAAGAGAATTCAGTATGGAAGATTTGAATGCATCATTTTTCATTAGCTCAATTAATGGGAAATCAATCTTCAATTTCTGAATCTCTGACTCAAGGTTGAAAGAATAATGCAGCCTATCAGGAAACCTTACCTCATGTACTGGAAATTTGATTTGGACATGGTTAGGGCTTGATGAAGGTGCTGGTTTTTGTAATGGTTTGGAAATGACAATCATTTTCTTCGGTAAAACAACAGCCTTTTTAGCTGGTGTAGCAGGATAATTGACAAGAACAACATTCTTCCTAAGAGGAGCAACTAGCTTGGACCTCAGATTATACTCCCTTTGATCATCAACCTTATATACTTCTTCTTCACTGATCTTTTCATCAACTAGGGCTTCCTCATATTCTACCTATGTTAGAAAAGAATAGTCAACCTCATCGTCCATGCAGTGGATGTGTTCTTTATCCTCTCCTTCTTCCTCAATGAATTCTTTCTATTCTTCTAGTACAACATTCTAAGATGGATCTCTAATTCTATGATATTCCCTTTGATTCCTTTCCCTTTTGAGGATATGAACTGGGGGGTTTCCTCTTCTATAAGGGACCAAATTAGGGTTTCGGGGAACAAAATCACTTGGCCCTTTGGCCCTCACAGGTATCTGTCCTTGGTCCTTTAGCTTAGACATTTCAGTAGTCAGGTTATCTAACAAATTGGTCATTTTTTCAATCTTGTTCTTTGATGAAGAATCCCCAATAGGGTCTGCTGGTCGTTTCTTCCTATATATATTTCCTTTGACCTTCTGAGATGCCACAATGTTTGATTCTACCTCTAGGGAAGCATCGTGCATGAGTGATAAGGAGGTAGACTTCCTTTCTCTGAGAAGCAGGAAAAAATCAGAGTCAAAGGAATTTGCCTAAGTTATCCTGGATGAGGTATCAGTGGACTTGATTTTACTGGGGATCTTGCTATACATATTGTTGAACCTCTTGGTGAAGTTTGAGACAGACTCCCCATTCTCTCTCTTCAAGTTGCTAAACTCTGTGATATAATAGAGGTGGTCTCTCCTCTCTTCCCAATGTTTTAGAAAGATGTCATCTAGGGCTTCAATGCCTACTACTGATCCAACAGGAAGTTCTTTGAACCATTTCCTAGCATGACCATCTAGGCTTTGTACAAGAACCGTAGTCCACACATCTTCCTATTCTATATTAATGTTCTCAGCATAACTATAAAATTCCTCTAGATTTTCTTCAGCTATGAAATCTCCCTCTCCTATGAACTTAGGCATGTACTTGAGGTAGTCTCCAGTGGGCATGGATGAGAGAGGGTTAGGCAATCTTAGGGGGGCATACCTAGCTACCAGGATCCTTTTCGTTTTGGTCAACTGAGGGGAAGCCATATTGGAAATGGGCATGGAAAGCATGGAGGAAGGTAGTACTGATGTAGGTAGTAGTTGAGAAAGTGGTAGTAAAATTATCCTAGTGGAGTAATAAGGGATTGGATCTTCACAAGCAGTAGTGCTTGAATATGCCCAAACCCTAAAATTTTCTGATGTATTTATAAATTCCCAAGAATTAAGTGTTTCAACAGAAGAAATAATAGCATAAATATTTCTTGAAATAACCGATGTAGCATCCTTTGCAGCACTGCTAGTCTACCTTAGTGAAGCCCTAACTCTTCTCAGAATCTCTTCTAGATCTGAAATTGGTGTTGCTGGTGGCCCTTGAGGGTTTGCTCTAATACTTGGTCTTCTTGAATCCATATTATTTCAATGGAGTCACCAGATATATGATTACAACCAAAATAATGTCCAATCTTTATCTATCATCAAAGCATGGATCTATGTCATCTTCCAGGGAAGCTGAGCTTTAGTCTCCTCTCCACGGCAATGGCGCCAATTTGTTATCACTCCAGGAAATTCCTCTAGGTTGCAGCTTGAGGATGCCTGGTAACTTACAATTTTTTTGGGGTTTTCTAAAATGGATCAAGTCAGGTGACTTATATGACCTTCCACTCTTAATACATGCATGAAACTCAATCAGGTAGAAGGCTTTTAGTTACCACTGTTCAGAGGTTGACAATATGGTGCAGGGATGGAGAACTCATCATGTTGGCAGATTCATATGTAAAAAAGATACATATAAATGGCTAAATCATGATAAGGAAAGCACTTATAATTCAAATCACATCAACATGCCAATAGGGTGACAACTATCAGACATTAATTAACTTGAATATAACCTGAATAACACATTCACGCATAAGCACAGAAAATATAGAAATAGAAGCTGAACAAATGATAACAAAAGAGCGTATATTGTTGATGTACTTGTAACTTCAGAATGTATTCATCTATGTATCTTATGTATTGTAAGCCAATTTTTATTCCGGGATGTATCTATAATGTAATTGAGTCATGTTGTCATGCCCTGATGTTCCAATTGGGAGAATCAATAATATAAACAAGTCATGTCAAGTTATAGTGGGTAACCCTCCAATTGTCTAAGGGTTAAATTCCCCGTAGTTCTGGGGAACTAGGGTTATTAGACTCTCCTAGTAGAGGTCGGCCCTAATAGGGTTTTAGCCCTGTCCAGATTAGTATAAATAGAGAGCTAGAATCTCTATTTAACACACAACTCATACACACTCAAGTGTAGCGCATAGCTGAGGAAGAGAAAGATACTGGGGCTAGAGGAAAGGGCTTGCTGCTGTCGGGAGATTGTCTTACTATTTTTCGGTTTCACTTTGGTGCTGATTCTATCTCAAAGGAAGTTGCGGGGTTTTCTCCATTTATGGTTTCCACGAGGAAAAAAACTATGTTCATTGTCTCTTGTGTTTAATTCCTGTGCTTGTTGTTCTCTCAGTTAAAGATCCTAATGATATGCTAGCTAAATGTTGAAAAACTAACATGGTATTAGAGCTAACCTGAGAAGAAGACACTGTGCAGCTGCGGGAACTAGGGATTCCTAGTTTGTGGATCTCTCTCCATATATTTTCAGAAAAAGTAAGGTGGAATAACTCTCCTCCTTAGGACCCATCTTTCTATCGAAGCAGAATCCAATTCTGAGGTTTTTTAGTTTTGGACCTGTCACTACTGCTGGAAATTAGGACTATTCACAGCAGATGAATTTTTCAGTGAGCCCAGTCCTGGATTGATCTCCTCCCCAAAATCAAAGTTAGGGACAAATTTCAAGGAATTTTGGTGGACAGAACTCTGGAAAAGCAAAACCTTAATTTGCTCTTGAACCAGCTCTACAGGATTTCAGCTCAAGTTTTAGATCCAACATCTTGACCTGGTAAGATCTAAAATATTTTGTATTTCCATTTGAGGTTCTCAGTTTAAGATGTATCATCACACAAATCTTGATGAAAATATTGAGGTAGCTAATAAATTCCGATCTTGGAAGTATAGGATCTCCCTGGTCCTGGAAGAAAATGAGTTGGACTCCTATATCCAAGAGGAGGTTCCAATTCCAGAGGGAGATGAGGCCAAGGCCTTACATAAGAAGAAGTTGGTTATGGAAAAGAGGATCATTGCTGATTCTATTAAAGATCACCTTATCCCACAGGTGTCCTCTCTCAAGACACCTAAATCTATGTTTGATGCCCTAACCAAACTGTTTGAAGGAAAGAACACCAATCGGAAGATGACTCTATGGAACGAATTGAAGAATACTAAGATCCAGAATGAGGAGACCATCCAGTCATACTTTACAAGGGTCTCCCAGATCAAAGAACAACTAGAAGCTATAGATGAAGAAGTGGAGAATGCAGAGATTATGATGAAAACATTGAATGGCCTTGCTAGGTCATGGGATTCTTTCATCCAAGCAATCTATGCTAGGAAGAAGTTGGTCAAGTTCAGAAAACTATGAGAAGAATGTTCTCAAGAAGAAGCTCGGATAGCAGCTTGAGAAGAAAAGATGGCAAATGAATATCAAGCTCTCACAATACACTCAAAGAAAGGAAGAAGGGAAAAGCATCATCACCAAGGTAAGCATTCTCACCAGAAAGGTTCATCTAAACTCATATGTTATACATGTGATGAAATAGGGCACTTTGCTAGACACTGTCCTATGAATAAGAATGGGTCCAAGAAGAAGAAATCCAAAATAAAACATCATGCTCACACTGCTGAGGATGATGATCCTCCAAGGAAGAGAGTAAAGCAAGAAAGTGAATATTCTTCGAGTGAAGATGAATATGTTCTTATTTTCGCTCTCACGGGAACTATGACACATGGGAGCAAAGATTGGCTTATTGACACTGAAGCTTCCAAGCACATGATAGGATTCAAGGAATCCTTTGAGAATCTATCTGAACATAATTCACCCCATAAGGTGAAGCTAGGAGATGACTACCAATATCCAATAAAAGGTAACGGTGAATCCTCCTACAAACTAGACTCTGGAAAGTCTATAAAAATGAAGGATGCTCTATTTGTACCAGGATTAAAGAAGAATGTTCTATCCATATTGAAACTAGATGCAAAAGGCATGAGAATTGCATTCATAGATGGTCAAGTCATTATGTGGCCAAGAGGAAAGACTATTGATGATGCAATAGTGATTGGAGAACAAGAAAGAGGTTTATACAAACTAAAGGGCCATTCAGAACAAGGTATGGTCTATGACACAGTAGAGCCAAATGAAAAATGGCATATAAGGCTTGCACATGTACATTACAGAGCACTACCAATTGCAAGCAAAGATATTGAATGTCTTCCAAAAACCCAAGAAAAACATGAAAGGGTCTGCAAGGATGTGCGAAAGGGAAGAATACAAAGAAGACATTTCCAAGTAGCGAAAGAAAAGAAAAAGGAATCTTGGAAATCATCCACTCTGATGTATGCGGTCCAATGTCATCAAGTTCACTAAGCTGGTATGTATACTATGTTTATTTTATTGATGACTTTTCTAGGAAGACATGGGTTTACTCATCAAGTTCAAGGAATTCAAAGCCTTGATCGAGAACCACATAGAAAAGAAGATCAAGACCTTTCCATCAGATAATGGCAGAGAATTCAATTCAAATGAATTGAAAGAGCTATGTAAAGAATCAGGGATTAAGAGGGAGTTGTCCACTCCTTACAATCCACAACATAATGGGATTGCAGAGAGTAAGAATAGAACTATCATGGAATCTGCAAGAGAAATGCTTCATGATCAAGATCTTCCTATGCATCTTTGGGCAGAAGCTACCAGAACAGTAGTGTATGTATAGAACCATACTCCAGACAGAGTACTCGAAAATAAGACTCCTGAGGAAGTGTTCTCCGGAAAGAGACCATAAGTCAGCCATATCAGAATATTCGGTTGTCTAGTGTACATACACATACCAAAAGAGAAGAGAACAAAACTAGATCCTTTAGGAAAGAAGGGTTTATTTGTGGGATACTCTAAAATCTCGAAGGATTATAGAATATACTTCCCAGGATACAAGAAGATTGACATCAATAGTGATGTAACATTTGATGAAGACATAGCTTACAACAAATCCATAAAGAGACCTACTGAAGAATCTGAAGAGTCCGAAGCTGCCATAATTCATGATACAACCATGAATGAAGAAATTCAAGAAGAAGATCAAGAATTTGAAGAACCACAAAGACTTGTAGATCCACCTCAGGAGAAGAATCCTCACAAGAGGAAACATACTTGGGTTCTTGAAATTATCCAAGGTGTAGAAAGATATGGGGCTCGAGAAGAAAATCACAGAGAACGAAAGAGAACTAGATCTTGCTCTGGATATGTAGATTTACTATGTGACTTTATCAAAGAATAACCTTCTAGTTATGAGGAGGCGGCAAAGAGAAAAGAATGGAAGGATGTGATGATCAAAGAATATCAATCAATCATGAAGAACGATGTTTGGGATGTTGTCCCAAGACTAGAAGGAAAGTCAATTGTAACTTCCAAATGGATCTACAAGATCAAGCATGCTGCGGATGATAGCATAGAGAAATATAAGGCAAGGTTTGTGGGTTGTGGTTTCACTTAGAAAGAAGGAATAGATTATGAAGAAACCTTTGCTCTTGTAGCTAGATACACTTCCATCAGGTCAGTACTTTCTTTGGCTGTAGTAATGAAATGGAAGATACACCGAATGGATGCCAACACTCCTTTCTTGAATGGTGTAGTAGAAGAGGAATTGTATGTCGAATAGCCACTCGGTTTTGAGACACATGACAGGGAGTATCATGTTTGCAGACTGAAGAAATCCCTTTACAGTTTGAAACAGGCACCTAGGACATGGTATGGCAGAATTGATAGCTTTCTTTCTAGTATGGACTTTACCAAGAGTAAAGCAGATTCCAACCTTTACTACAAGGTTGAATATGGCAACCCAGTGATGCTTCTACTGTATGTAGATGATCTATTCATAACAGGTATGGATGGGTTGATTGCTGATATGAAGAGAAAGCTTGCTGCTGATTTCGAAATGAAGGAATTGGGTATGATGCATTACTTTCTAGGCATGGAAGTGTGGAAGAATGCAGATGGTATCTCCCTTGGACAAAGGAAGTATGCAGTAGAGATCCTGAAGAGGTTTGGGATGATGGAATACAAGGCTATGGCCACACCTATGGCATCGAACCTAAAGTTGTTAAGTGTTACTTCATCAGAGTCAGTTGATGCTATGATGTATCATCATATGATTGGGTCATTAATGTACCTGATGAACACGATACTAGACATTTGCTTTGCTGTGAACACCTTGAGCCAGTTCTTGATAGATCCGAGAAATGTTCACTTGATTGCTGCAAAGAATATTCTAAGGTACCTGAGGGGTACAATTGATTATGGGATCAAGTACGATGTGAATCAAAAGATTAACCTAGAGGGTTATGTTGATTCAGATTGGGCAGGAAGTGTCATCGATATGAAGAGCACTTTGGTGTGTTGCTTCAGTATGGGATTAGGAGTGATCTCTTGGTTTAGTAGGAAGCAATCCTATGTGGCACTAAGTACAGCTGAAGCAGAGTATGTTGCATCTTGTTCAGCTAGTTGTGAGGTAGTATGGATACAAAAGCTATTGTCTAATTTATTTTATCTCTAGATGGATGCTACTTGTATACATTGTGACAACTAGAGTTGCATGAAGTTGTCAGAGAATCCAGTGTTCCATGACAAGTCGAAGCATATCGAGATCAAATATCACTATATCAGGGATATGGTGCAGAGGGGAGCAGTGAAGCTTAAATATGTTGCGATGGAGGAACAGATAGCTGATGTGCTGAGAAAGCCATTGGCTAGGGTGAAGTTCAAGTACTTCAGGGAGAAGCTTGGTGTTCTCCAGATCGAGGTTTCCTCCAAGGGAAAGTTATGAGTCCCATAGCCATTCTGACATGGTGAGAGGATTGGTTCCTTCCATGGTCAGATGTAAGGGTTGAGCCATTATTTCATGGTGAGAGGATTGGTTCCTTCCATGTCAGATAAGAGTGTTGATTGCCATTCTTGGAATGGAGGCACTTGGTCAGTTACTAGGAACACTCAATCCGGGATTGAGAGAGCCATTATGATGAGTAGGTCCGATATAAGGGATGAACCATTCTATCACAGCTAAAGGAATAGCTTCCTCCCATGTCATATGTGAGTGTTCTCCATTTCGTCGAGTAGGATAGATGTAAGGGAAAATTCCATTCTGGGAATGGAGGCACCTGGTCAGTTACAAGGTAGCTCAGTCTGGGACTAGGGTCCATTCTGGTGAGGGTGTAGGATTTGGTTCCTACCAGGTCAGATGTGAGTGCATGCCCTTCTGAACATGCATGTTGGATTGGTTCCTCACATGTGTCAGATGTAAGTGCAGAGCCCTTCTGGATGTGCATGTTGGATTGGTTCCTCGCATGTGCCAGATGTAAGTGCAGATCCTTTCTGGACATACATGTTGGATTGGTTCCTCGTATGTGCTAGATATAAGTGCAGATCCTTTATGGACATACATGTTGGATTGGTTCCTCATATGTGCCAGATGTGAGCGCTGAGCATTTATGACAGGGTTGTGGGATTGGTTCCCACATGGTCAGATGTGAGTGCTGGGTGTTCCTTTCTGATATGATTATAGGTTAGTTCCTACATGATCATATGTAAGTGTTGGGAGAAGATCTACATGATGGATAGGCCTACATCTAGCATGAAAAATGGATGGCTCTATAGAACTTCCTATGATGAGAAGAATCATGAGATAGAACCTGTGAAGATTCAGTATTGATGATCCATATCGAGGGATGACCCAGATCCAGTGATGATGTCCAGTGATGATCCAGATCGAGGGATGATCTAGATCTAGTGATGAAGTCCAGTGACGATCTAGATCGAGTGATGATCTAGATCCAAAGATGAGGATGACTTAAATACTAAGAAGAATTGAAGATGCATATGATCCAGAGAAGAAGACCAGTGCTGAAAATTGTGTCGAAATAATACCTTCCTAGTTAAGAAGGAGTGTTGATGCACTTGTAACTTCAGAATGTATTCATCTATGTATCTTATGTATTGTAACCCGATGTTAATTCTGGGATGTATCTATAATTTAATTGAGTCATGTTTTCATGCCCTGATGTTCCGATTGGGAGAATCAATAATGTAAACAATTCATGTCAAGTCATAGTGGGTAACCTTCTGATTTTCTAAGGGTTAAAGTCCCTGCAGTTTCGGGGCACTAGGGTTATTAGACTCTCCTAGTAGAGGTCATCCCTAGCAGGGTTTTAGTCATGTTGGGATTAGTATAAATAGAGAGTTGGACTCTCTATTTAACACACAACTCATACACACTCAAGTGTAGCGCATAGTTGAGGAAGAGAAAGACACTGGGGCTAGAGGAAAGGGATTGCTACTTTCAGGAGACTGTCTTACTATTTTTGGGTTTCACTTTGGTGCTGATTATATCTCAGAGGAAGTTGTGGGGTTTTCTCCATTTATGGTTTCCCTAAGGAAAAAATCTGTGTTCATTGTCTCTTGTGTTTAATTGTTGTGCAGTTGTTGTTCTCTCAGTTAAAGATCCCAATGATATGCTAGCTAAATGTTTAAAAAATAACATATATTAGGTCATGAGCAATATGAGAAGCTTGACAATAGTATTGGTCTACAAGTCCTTGAAGTTGAACCCTTTCAATAAAATAAGTATTGGGATTTATATCCTTTACAAAAATACTCAAATCCTAAAAACTTGGATCGGATTTAACAAAAATAAACAAAATAATTGTTTTTTGCAAAATTCGGTTAAAAAACATTAATTAACTACTAGTATAACTAACTGTAGAATTAGTTCACTGTACGAACCTTCAGACAACTAAGGTAACTACTGGAAATCACTACCACTGAACCTCTGCTAGTTAAGTCATTGTTTCACTTTGATAGCCAAGTGTTGGTGGCATTTTCTCGCTTTATGTCATAGTAAAAATGAAGCACACCTTCCATGATCTTTTATTCAACGTCCTTCATCTTCAGACTTTGTCCCTGAGCCATCGATGTTTTCCCAAAATAGGTCCTATGTGTTAAAATTTAATATTATGCCTCTTTCTACTTTCGGTGGTTAAGAGGACAAAATATCGGAACCGTTAGCTCCCGAAAGCGGGGTTTTCGGTGGCTAATGAATTGCCTCAGCATCCGCTTAAGTCACTGAAAGCCCTGTTCTTCAAAAATTCTTGGGCCACCTCCAAAAATGTTCTGTCAAGTTTTTCTGCTCAGCTTTCTTCTTCAACAGGCTCTGTATTAGGAGGGTCAATAGCAACCTGGATGGCTTCTAGAGGCTGAAGGCTAGCTGCAGCTTTATCTAGGGTTTAAAATGTGAGGTGAATGATAGATTTTTGCTTGGCCTCCTTTAGCTCTAGTCTCTGAAGCCTAATCATCCTATACAATATATTATTGTCTTTTAGGTACCTTGTATTCAGTCTCTTTAAGAAAATATACCTTTCTCTCTGCTCTAAGTAAGACTAATGTAGTAGCTTGTTCCTACTGGTTAAAGCAGCATCATTATTCTTTATTTCCCATTTCCAAAATGTCCATCTCATACTCTTGTCTTAGCAGTTGATTTATCCTTTGAGTCTTGGGCTTGCTGTAGGAAGCCTTCTCTGCTGGTTCCTCTTTCTCTTTTGGTGTAGGGGATGGTAGTTCTTCAGTCTCTTCTATGACCTGTAAAGCTAGGTTTGCACCTTCTTCTGGTTCCTCTTCTAAATCGAAGTAGGGCAGGTTCAAATCACTGTGTGCTGCAACTTCCTGGCCCTTCTCACTTAAATCCAAGTTTCTTTTGACCTTCTTGGATTTGGAAGAGGAGGGAGACTGTTCTACTTCTGCTGGGTATATAGCCCTTCTCTTTCTTTTCCCACTTCTTGGTGTGCTATGATTTTTGGCAGGAGACCTCCCCTTTTCTTTTGGCTGTAGGCCTATTTCAAAACCATTCCAAAATAGGAAATAAGGCCATGCCATATTCCTCCTTTCCAGTAACTCTTGGATAAACAATTGGATAAGGCCATGGTGAGACAATCTTCCATCATTCTTGGTTGGTTGAGCCTTCACCTAGTGTGCCATTTTCCCCAAACTCTTGTGTAAGTAAAAGGGAAAATTTAGTGGGATTTTACCTATGAAGTGGTTCATTAATTTAAAATGGTATATCATGGCTCTGTTATATCTTCTTTCACATATTATGTAGACCACAATTCCCTTCAGCAGTTCCTTCCACCTCTCTTCTAACTAGGAGGATGGGACACTCTTCTTCCACACCACTCCTTTATGCTCAGGCTTTAGGTAAGACATGAACTCTACATCCTTTGGTATGGTGGTTTTGAACCACTTTTCTCATGTTCTAGGGAGTTTATTCACTTCATGAATTAGGGTTTTATATATGTGGAATTCTTCTTTACCTATGACTACCTTGGAGCCATCAAATGAGAGAGCAAATGCCTCATCCACCTACTGATGTGAACCTTGTATCTTCTCACAAAACCTATAGTATCTAGCATCTTGGAAAAGTTTACAGACCTCTGGATGCGATTCCAAATAGATGATATCTCCCAACTCCTTCCTAAGAGCAGGTCCTCCTTTGTTCATCTTGCTGAATGCCACTCCTGGGTACCTATAAAAATAAGTTCAAGTTATGTCTTATAGGTGGCTTTATGGTGGAGAGAAATGCTCAATTGAAGGGTGGGTTGTATCGAATATTTGGCACTAGTTATGAGGGCTTTACCCTTCATGATTTAGGATGAGGTTAGAGGGTGATGTCTTCAATTTATATTTTTGAGACCCCTTTCCTAGCAATGATGTCAAAATCAGTCTTGATACTCATTGGGATTTTCTACATCTCTATGGATAGGTGGAGGGAGAAGGAGGGTTTCAACACATCAGTCATCATCAGTTTCAAATAACTACCTTATTATGCATTCCCTATGTTACAGAGCCTCATGTCCTTTCGATGGTTTATCATGCCCTTTACTGATCATTATCTTGCTCACGGGATTTGATTTGACCGCTTTCTAACCATTTCTCTTTGTTTCCTTTTCAGCGGTTAACAATCTTTAGGAATTTGTTTGCAAGCCACCGAAAAGATGGCTTTCAGTGGCTAATGAAATGATAATACTTTTTCACAAGCCACCGAAACCATTTTACTAATGTTGCGGTGAAACCCAGCTTTCAGTGGATGGTGGACATGCCGAATATTCCTTTTAACCACCGAAAGCCAGTCCTTTTGGTGGCTAATGAAATGTAATAGCTTTCACCTAAGCCATCGAAACCATTTTCCTAATGTCGTGGTGAAACCCAGCTTTCGTTAGATAGTGGCCTCGCTGAATATTCCTTTTAACCACCAAAATCTTGTCCTTTTGATGGCTAATGAAATGTAAGAGCTTTCTTCTAAGCCACCAAACATGCTTTTTCCTCAATGCCTTTTTTCCTGCTTTCGGTGGTTAACACCTTTCTTGAACTGTTTACTAAGCTGTCGAAAGCATCACTTTTTGGTGGCTAATGAGATGTCCGACGTCTCTCCTAAGACACCAAAAGCGCCTTTACCAATGTCACTTTTTGTCCGCTTTCGGCGGTTAACCTCCTTCTTGGAATTTTCACTAAGCTGTCGAAAGAACACTTTTCGGTGGCTAATGAGTCGTTTGAAGTCTTTCATAAGCCACTGAAAGTTATTTTACCATTTAATCGCTTGGGCCCACTTTTTGTGGCTTACCTTTATCTTGCATTAAACCGTTAGCTGACGAAACAAATCCTTTCAGTGGCTAATGAGCTATTAAGAACCCCGCCTAAGCCACCGAAATCTAAAACTTCCAATTTCTTCAACCATAGCACAAACAGAGACCTTCAATTCATTATTCATCTTTAAATATTTCATTACATGACTCGAATTATTCATACTATCAAACTAAATTTATTTTGGGAGATAACAGAACCCCCGAGGGCACGTTTGCATATCGAGTTATGCCATTTGGCCTTAAAAATAGTGGATCCACTTTTTAGTGGGACTTGATGTACTTCTTCCATGACCTTATCAATGTTATTTTTATCTACCTCGATGACCTCATGGATCACTCTCAGAATTGTTCACATCCTCTAGATGACTTATGACAAGTCTTCCTACAATGTTGAAATACAACATCTGCTTGAACCCTCTCAAGTGCGTATTTTGTGTCCCAAATGAGCATTTAATTGGTTTTGTCATATCTCACAAAGGGATTTTGGTCAACCCTATAAAGGTTCAAGACATTCTCAATCTTCCCTCACCACATACTTTGTGCCAATTATAGAGTCTCCAAGGAAAGGCCAATTTCCTTCGTCGTTTCATGCCAAACTATGTGAAAAAAGTCCATGGTTTCTTATGACTGCTTCGTACCAACATTCCATTTGTTTAGGATAAGCATGTTTAAGACACTTTTTACACATTGAAACAAGCCTTGGATTACGCTCTATTGTTGTCCCCACCCGACTTCACTAAGGATTTCATTCTCTATGTGTCAGCATCTAAAAATGTTAGATTTTTATCATTCAAGCTAGCATTATGATCTTAGGATCTTTAACTGAGAGAATAAAATGCACAACAATAAAACACAAGAGACAAGAGACACAAAGAATTTTCCCCGGGGAGACCATAAAGGATAAAACCCCGCAACTTCCTCAGAGATAGAATCAACACCAAAAGTAAAACCCAAAAACATAAAGATGATCTCCCGACAGCAGCAGTCTCTCTCTTGTCCCAGTAGCTTCTCCTCTCACTTATGTTCCCCAATGAGTGTGTGTGTGTGTGTGATAAATATATATGCTCACTCTCTATTTATATTCTTTCATTCACTTGAAACCCACTCCAACATGTCGGCCTCACTTAATAATTACTTACTAGAGCCGACATCTCTAGGAGTGTCTAATAACCATAGTGCCCCATAACTTGTGGGGACTTTGCCTCCTCTGACAAATTAGGAGGTTTATCCTTAACACAATGGTGGGGACTATTTCCCCAATTTACAATGACTCACCTAGGGATGACTTCTCTAGGATATTCTAATAACCCTAGGGCCCCACAACTATGGGGACTTTAACCCTTGACCAATAGGAGGGTTACCCACAATGACTTGAGATGACTTTTATACTATAGAAACTTCCTAGAATAAACATCGGGGTATGACATGACTCAATTACATTATAGACACATCCTAGAATAAACATCGGGGTACAATACATAAGCTATACAGATGAATACATTCCAAAGTTACAATTACATCAACACTCCCTCTTAACTAGGAAGGTATTCTCTCGACACAATTTATCAGTATAATTCTTCTTCTCTATATCATCTAGATCATCATCGAGTCCTCATCATATTCACCTTCAATTCATCTCCATCTTCAAGTCATCTTCATCTTCATGTCATATTCATCATCGGATCTAGATCATCACTCGATCTGGATCATCATCACTGGATATGGATCATCACTAGATCTGGATCACCATCATTGGATCTAGATCATCACTTGATCTGGATCATCACCATTGGATCTAGATCATCACTTGATATGGATCATCTCTGGTCTAGAACATCTCTGCTGGATCATCATCATAGGTGCTATCTCATGATTCTTCGCGTCACAGGAATTTCTACAGAGCCAACCCTTTTTCATGCTGGATGTAGGCCTAGCCATCATGTAGGTCTTCTCCTAGAACTTACATCTAATCATGTAGGAACTAATCCTATAATCATATCAGAAAGGCATGCCTATCACTCACATCTGACCATGTGAGAACCAATCCTACAACCCTATCAAAAGGGCCCAACACTCACATTTGACACATGTGAGGAACCAATCCAACATACATGTTGAAAAAGGCTAAGCACTTATATTTGACACATGCAAGGAACCAATCCAACATACATGTTCAAAAAGGACCTGCACTTACATTCGACACATGCGAGGAACCAATCCAACATGCATGTTCGAAAAGGCTCTACACTTACATCTGACACATGTGGGGAACCAATCCAACATGCATGTTCAGAAGGGCTATGTACTTATATCTGACACATGAGAGGAACCAATCCAACATGCATGTTTAGAAGGGTGTGCACTCACATCTAATCAATTAAGAACCAATCCTATAGTCATATCAGAATGGCCCCCAGTCCCAGAATAAGCTACCTGGTAACTGACCAGGTGCCTCCATTCTCCAGGAAATGGTAGTTTCCCTTACATCTGTCCTACTCAACAGAATGGCCAGCACTCATATCTGACATGGAAGGAACCTAATCCTTTAACCATGATAGAATGGCTCAGCCCTTACATCTGACCTGCTCATCAGAATGTCTCTCTCAGTCCCAGGCTGAGTGTTCCTGGTAACTAACCAGGTACCTCGATTCTCAGAATGGCATTTAGCACCCATATCTGACATGGAAGGAACCAAATCCTCTCACCATGAGAGAATGGCTCAAACCTTATATCTGACCTACTCGTCAGAATGGCTATGGATTCAACACTCATATCTGACATGGAAGGAACCAATCCTCTCACCATGACAGAATGGCTCAGCCCTTATATATGACCTGCTCATCAGAATGGATTCCAAACTCGTCACTTCGTCTTGGAAGGGACATCGATCTAGAGAACACCATGCTTCTCCCTGAAGTACTCAAACTTCACTCTGGCCAATGGCTTCATCAACACATTAGCTATCTGATCATCCATCACAACAAACTGGAGCTTCACTGCTCCCCTCTATACAATATCCCTAATATAGTGATACTTGATATCAATATGCTTCGACTTGTCATGGAACACCGAGTTCTCTGACAACCTATCACAACTCTAGTTGTCACAATGTATACAAGAAGCATCCATATAGAGATCAAATAAATCAAATAGTAGTTTCCTTAGCCATACTGTCTCACATCTAGCTAAACAAGTTGCGACATACTCTGCTTCAGCTGTACTCAGTGCCACACAGGATTGGTTCCTGCTAAACCAAGAGATCACACATGATCCCATACTGAAGCAACACCCTGAATTTCACTTCCTACCGATGGCACTTCCTACCCAATCTAAATCAACATAACCTTCGAGGTTAATCTTTTGATTCGCATCATACTTGAGCCCATAATCAACTATACCCCTCAGGTACCTCAAAGCATGCTTTGCAACTATCAGGTGAACATGTCTCAATGTGTTCGTAGCAAAGCAAATATCTGGTCTCATATTTGTCATGTACATCAAGGAACCAATCATTTGACGATACATCATAGCATCAACCGTCTCTAGTGAAGCAACACTCAATAGCTTCAAGTTCGATGCCATAGGTATGGTCATGCAGTCCATCATCCTAAAACTATTCAGGATATTTACTGCATACTTCCCTTGTCCTAACCTCCATGCCTAGAACGTAGTGCATCGACACATAACGAGAGCATCACTAGTCTTCCGCCTTCAACCTTGAAGCAGAGTTGGAATATACTTTACTCTTAGTAAATCCTAGATTCATCAGTAATGTTATGGAGAGAAATTCCTATGGCTGGGGTACCACAACAGACAGCTATGACTCCAGAAATCAATCTTTCCCAATATGCAATAGAAATAAAATGTCTAACACTAAAGGATCAGACCTCGTACCTTATTCTGGGCAGTTGAAGTAGATCCCCGTTGAGCTTTCCAATCTTTAGCTTGAATTGATATAATACTTCCTCAACAACAAGTAAACAATACAAGCATACTATATATCATGGTGTTAGATCTATTCTAGCATATATAATCAATAATGTAAAAGCATTTGACATATTCCAATGGATACAATATTCAATCAAATAGACATCATTGGACAAGGAAAGATAGTTCTTATTAATATAAATAAGATATTACAAGATAGATACAACCTCTAACGGCACGTTTGCGAACAGGAGAAACTGAATCCCCCACTTGGGCCTCCACCACTTCAATCCTCCATCTCTCGATAGCAAGCTCACTAGCAAAAGGTAAGCTTGGGAAGAACAAAAAAGTGTTCCAAAGGGACAAAGGGATGCAGACTCAAGTATAATTCTGGCAACAATGGACTATAGTTTCGTTGCTCTAAATCTCTCTATATGCCTTCAATGTACCAAGGGGTTCCTTATATAGCTTCACAAGGGATAATGAAGGGTCGAATCCGAGCGATGTCAAGGCATATGGAAGGCCAGGAGTCAAATGAGTCGGATCCATGTCAAGAAAAAATCCAAAAGGATTTGGACTATGCACACATCCTGATGTATGCGGTTATATGGGTCAAACATGCCTATGTACGCGGTTATCGTGGAAAAATCCGCGTATATCATCTTTTATATAGTTTTCTAGGGATGATCAAGGACACATCAAAGGATAAAATATGGTCCATGGGGTCTAAAGAGTCTGCAGCGGGACAGGGGAAGGCCATATAAAGTGTGATTCACCTAGAGTGGTGAAATCCGCTATAACAGATGCCCCCTAATGTGTGAGGTCAGAGGGGTCATACGATGGCCGAAATACATTATAAGTCCATCCCAGAAGTGGAGTGATGAAGGATCCCAAATGGAAGACTAGCCACCCAATCAACATAGTACAATGATACAACTCTGCATATAACTGCAAGTACATATAGCAGTCCCGGATACATAAGAGTACAATGGCCATGAATAGGCATAATACATGACATCACATATGTGGTCATAGCCATGTACAATATACATAGATCAGAATCTCCATGATGAAAATATACAAAGGACCATGATCTCCAAAATGGCCGAATATATACAGTAGATCAAGATCTCCATAGTGGCTGGAAATGTCTGACATACACTGGAATCAAGTCACGAGAGCTGAAATCTCATGAACACTGGCACGATCAAGGAGGTAGCATATAAGAGATTCCACTAGTCTGGAAGGTCTCCTACACAAACCGCTACGAGTACATGACCTACTATGCGAATAGAGGTGTCGAGGTCGAACATAGTAGTCCATCATCTGATTACCAGTCATTGATGTATACCGTTAACATATGCGAGATTACCCACCGATAATGATAATGGGAATCAAGGTACTAGAGTGCAAACTAACAAGTGTGAACAGATGTGTTGAGGTCGAACACTTGAGAGAGTCCATCGATCAGGGGACATTGATGTATTCCCAAGAACTGTCGATGGCGAGAGAACCTGCCACTGATGACTACAAGTCTCAAGGCACTCAAAAGGACTCTAGATTCCAATCCCAGAATAAATGATCTGAAGTTGATGGGATGAAATCCGCTGGAAGGAGGGCATTAAGGAATCCCCCATCATCCAACACGAGGTACTCAACAAAGTTGTCTAATGTTGAAGGACTCGATCATAAAGTGCACGAACCAGTAAGTGTATCGGGAATGGCTGACACACAAAGTCAAGATAACTGAGGAATGGCCGACACAGGTTTCAACTTCCTTCGAACAAGAGCATAATGGCATATGGTGACTGAATGAAGGTAACATAGACTCAATATACAAACTGGGACATCTCTGTGACATAGGAGGCATCAATAGAGGCTCCATAGGGAATGGAAGCTTAACCAGTCAGTGGAGATAAACTCAGATAAATGGGTACAGCTCCTAATTCAAACTATAAACCAACCAATGGATGTGATATATAGTGCTCTGTTCGAAGGCGACACGACTCAACAGCTTCCAAAAGATAACATCTTTCCTTGTCCGGCTTTTTGGTTTTTTTTATTTTTTTGGACTTTTTCAGTTATTTGAAAAGCTTGAAAAAAGAATAAACTAGCTTTATAGTTACAAACTAGGAGGAGACGAGTGTCATAAGGGAAAACAAACTAGTTCCAAGCAGTGGAACATACCTATGCTCAATGCAAGGATACATGTGTAGGATATCAACACTCGGGGGGGAATCCCCTCCCGGTAAAAAGGGAATCAAGCTGCGAAGGATATAGAAATGGCTCTGCATGGCTAGACATGAGACAAGCTTGGGCTATATGGATGAAACGCAATGTCAGGGGAGCCGAAATAAAGCTCAATAAGGCAGGCAAAGCTCATGATAATGCATTCACAACTTGACATAAGGGGAGTATGGAGGGAAAACGGCCAGCATAAGATCAAGAGGAGTATGAGGCTCTTGCTAAATGTCATGGTGATACTATACAACGGACTCCCACACCCTAAAGGATAAAACATTGGCATGGGCACCAAATGCAAATAAGGATCTAACTAGGGTACCCATATAAGGTGAAGCTCTACCACTCATATCATGCCACTTCTGTAACAGCAAGAAGGTTCTGTGACATAATAGAGTGGGTTCGTACCTAAGGTCATAGTGACATGGTCATAAGGTCATGAAAAATGAAAACGGTGGTGAACCTAACCTATATGCCAGTATAGACGTTATACCTGAGATCAGTACAAACGGGTCAATCTAAAGGCTGAAACGAAGAGAAATTCCTATGGTTGGGGTACCACAACAGACAGCTATGACTCCAAAAATCAATCTTTCCCAATATTCAATAGAAATAAAATGTCTAACACTAAAGGATCAGACCTCGTACCTTATTCCGGGTGGTTGAAGTAGATACCCGTTGAGCTTTCCAATCTTCATCTTGAATTGATATAATACTTCCTCAACAACAAGTAAACAATACAAGCATACTATATATCATGGTGTTAGATCTATTCTAGCATATATAATCAATAATGTAAAAGCATTTGACATATTACAATGGATACAATATTCAATCAAATACACATCATTGGACAAGGAAAGATAGTTCTTATTAATAGAAATTAGAGATTACAAGATAGATACAACCTCTGACGACACGTCTGCGAACCAGAGAAACTGAATCCCCCACTTGGGTCTCCACCACTTCAATCCTCCATCTCTCGATAGCAAGCTCACTAGCAAAAGGTAAGCTTGGGAAGAACAAAAAAGTGTTCCAAAGGGACAAAGGGATGCAGACTCAAGTATAATTCTAGCAACAATGGACTATAGTTTCGTTGCTATCAATCTCTCTATATGCCTTCAATGTACCAAGGGGTTCCTTATATAGCTTCACAAGGGATAATGAAGGGTCGAATCCGAGTGATCTCAAGGCATATGGAAGGCCAGGAGTCAAATTAGTCGGATCCATGTCAAGGAAAACTCCAAAAGGATTTGGACTATGCACACATCCCGATGTACACGGTTATATGGGTCAAACCCGCGTATGTACGCGATTATCAGGGAAAAAGCCGCGTATATCATCTTTTATATAGTTTTCTAGGGATGATCAAGGACACATCAAAGGATAAAATATGGTCCATGGGGTCTAAAGAGTCTGCAGCGGGACAAGGGAAGGCCATACAAAGTGTGATTCACCTAGAGTGGTGAAATCCGCTATAACAAGTAATCTGTCCATATTGTTGTACCATGTCGAACCTTAGGATATTCTACAGTCACTCCCTCTGAAGCATCATACTCCCTTTGTCTTTCATACTCTATCCCTTGAAACATTCTGTACTGGAGTGACACTGGATACCAAGATCCTCTATCTTGAACTTTTTCAAAAGTTCTTTTCACACCCATCTGTGAGCTTGTCATCCTCTATCAACCTTGTAGAAAAGGTTCAGATCTTAATCAAGCTCCTCATGTATGTGTTATCCCATGGGTGTCTTCTAAGCTCGTACAAGGCCTTCTTTCATTTGCACACATGATTATGCATGTCATGTGATTTCACTTCCAGTGGCTACAAATGTCTATTCATAGTCTATGCCTTGTATCCCATGATGTTTCCATCTACTGAATGATGGAACTACGAACTTCCCTTCACGTATCGATACTGCAACCTAGACATCATTCTTCTTGAACTTCTTCATAGCTAGAATATTCTGGATCAATGATGTCACTACATTCATCATATTATTCTTCATCTTGAATTGTCGTCACTTGTTCTTCGGAACAAGTCTCATCCTTCTTTGCTTGTAGGCGATTATGTATGTGATATTTCCTACAAGTCAAATGCATTTGTATGGTTAGAAACATTCAATAAGGAATATTTATACTCGCAAATTCTTATGCATAAATATATGATCATGCAACTACTTTAGCCAATACAACATTCATCCATATCTCATAGAAACTTTTCTAGATGCCTTCCATCTATACCAGGACAACATTGAGATTGTGCACTAATCCAATATGTCAACATAGAGGTTTCATTCTAGATAGGTAGCAATGGAGAGTTGTATAGCACCATGAGATACTTACCCATCACATGCATATTAGTAGTATACTGTTATTAATGGAAACATTCTATCATGCATAATACATCAACTGAATATAAAAAAATGCATAACAAAACAATATCATGAAATGACAATTGAATACTTATCCTTATTTCTTTCATGGATAGACTCCTTCTTGAGCCTTCCGCTTCATCATCTTCTTCATTCACACTAGCATCATTTCTAATCCAAATGCTAAGGTGGATAAGAGGTTCTCCAAGAGTTGAGATTTTCATATTCCTCATTGGTTGTGGGATCTTCTTTGGATGGTGAGAGCTTGATCTTCAGTTGCTCCCATCTTATTTTCTTTTATTATTAGTTGAGCTTCTTCTTGTGTGTGCTCTTCGCAGATTCTGCTGAAATTAATCACTTCCTTCTAGCACAAATTCTTCGAATGAATGAATATCGTGATCCTGGGAGGCCATTCAAGGTGGCTATCACCACTTCTACATTCTTCACTTCTTCTTTTACCGCTTTAATTTGTTCTTTGATTTGAGAAACCCCCGTAAAGCATGACTGTATGGTATCTGAATTCTGGATCTTTACATTTTTCAACTATTTTCTCAAAGTCATATTCCAATCTATGTTCTTCCCTTCAAATAGCTTGTTCAAGTAATCAAACATCTATGGTTCCTTTAGGGAAGACACTTGTGGTACAAGGTGATCCATGATTGAATTAGTAATGACCTTCTTGGCCTTGACCAAGTTCTTCTTGTGTAAGACTTTGAGCCTCATCTCCCTCTGGAACTGGAACCTCTCTTCTTATGTAGGTGTCCAATTCATTTTCTTCAGAGAGATAAAATACTTCCATGCTTAGAATTTTTCAACTTCACCAAGCTAATGTGATATATCACTTTGAAATGAGAACCTTAAATGCAAATAGCAAAAGATTAGATCTTACTGATTTGAGGTGTCCGTCCTGGTTTTGGAGCTAGCTGATCTAGGGTTTGTTAGAGAAATCCTAATTTTCAAAAACTTGGAATCTTTCATATCTGATTGGATATAAAGATAGATCTCTTCAAGTTGAGTTTTCCAATGTACTCCTTTTCTAAAAACAGTGGAGGGAAGGACCAGGAACAGGAAGCCCTAGTTTTCCAAATTCTTCTGCATAAATGCACGTTACAGTTTCTATGGTATCTCTGAAATTACAGCTCCTCTGTGTCTAAAATTTTGAACTGAGGTAGCCTCGCATGTTCCTGTTCCAAAACCATAGGTTTCGTCAGAACTGGTTTCACCAATTGGTACTTAGGGTCATTTTCCCAAGGTGTCCTGTTACAGGACTGTTCAGAACAGTGAAGTTGTACAGACTTCCACATGTCACTGGTTTATTTTCTGAGTCTAAAACTAGGACCATAGAAATTAAAGTCCATTCCCTTTCTGTAACATCTTCATAAATCGCATTTGGACCTGTGTAGCTCAAGATATAGAAATTCTCCCCAGGTGTCCTATTTAGGGATGAATTCTGCAAGAGGCTGGAACCCTAACTTCGAGGGATCATATCTCCTAGAATATAGTGAATCTGGAGTGGAAGTTTGGATACAGTGTACATCAAGATGTAATTTTCATCCTATGCAATTTTCAGCTCTGGTTCCTTTGCCAATCGCGGGATATAGCAAATGTACCAAAACTTAGTAGTTTTAGTATTTAGGGTTTTTCTATCTCGGGGTCAAACTAGGGTTTGACTTTCTCAGAGTTTCACCCAACCAAAAATATCGATCCATGTCTCTAAAATTCAATTTTAATGAGGATATAAATCCTATGCCGGGGTCAATAAAAAATTCCTCTTCTGTAGAAATCCCTAATTTCCCGCACTGAAAACCGAAAATGCTCAGAATCGAATTCGACTTCGACAGATAAATGCGCCCTTCAATGGAGAGTCATGTTATGCCAAAATCCTGTCACCATCATGTGATGAGACATTTGACATACATAGTTTCCCTGAATCCCAGCTTCTAGAGTGGAAACTCATATCATTTGTCAATCTTTTCATGCAAATTCCTGGCACTGAGCTTGACCCTTTATCCATACGTGGTACCCTTGTTCGCACCGCCCATACTCTGTTACCCATAAGCGATGCCACCGCTTATGGCCCTTAGTTCATAAGTAGTTATTACGAGAATGACTCTGTCACTAAAGAAAAAATGGGGTACCCTAGGTAAAAAGGGAAAAAGAGAATTTTCTCGAGGCTTCTAGATGATAAGCCCCATGTCCTCACTTATCCCTATTGTTGTGGGTCTATTGAGCTCAAGATCCCCCATCCTAGGATCTTGGAGGCCACCTCACCCACAAATCTCTCAACCTACTGTTATAGACCTGAATGGAACCTCTCCGTCCAAGTGCCGACATCCCTCATGTTGGCGCACAAAATGACATCTATGGATAGAGGTTTTCCCAAAACACTATAGATTGGCTTATGGCATAATACATACTTACTCCATCCAGTTGATTACTTTGCCATTTTACTATGTTGACTTATATTCACGACTCTCCTTTTATGCAACTCACGATTCATTCACGAGTGTCCCTTATAGCAAGTCGCGAATGGATGTATTCACGGGTTACCCTTGTAGTAAGTCACGAATCATTCATGGGTTGTCCTTCTACACACCCACAAATATGTCCCTGAAGAGTTAAACATAAAAATGTGTGATAATATGAGATTAGTTAAGCCATTTATCATTAATCCTCTTAACTGTCTCAACCTCCTCAACCTTCGAAACTACCTTATTTCCTCCATATAAATATAGGCCTTGTGGAGGGTGTTGGATATACTTTTGGAGAGCAAAGTTATGTTGGTGGATTGTATACAGAAGTCTTTGGAGCAGTGGAACTCAGAATCCTTTGGTTGCAGAGGAGTCCTTGTCTCAGGCATTGGGTTGTAATCTGAACTTCTTCATTATTGATAATAAAGAGAATCCTTCTTCCATATGTGTTTCATGTATCTTGGTTTGATAAATGTTTATGTTTATGCATATTATATGTGATTTATCTAACAGGATTATATATATATGAATCATCTTGTATATGGAAGATTGTTTGTTGACAGGTGAAAGAGGAGCAACCTTGAAGAATTTGAAGGTGAAGCAGAGTGGAAGAGGACTAGCAAGGATCGAACTTTGTTTATCAAGTAAGTCTTTCTAATCCTCGTATTTCCTTTACTACACTTTAGAGTCAATTTTCTGCAAGTTGATTGAGTATGTTGGTAACCCCAGACCTATGGTTATTAGGTGTGTAATCCTGTACAACAGAACTGGCGACTTCGCTGGGGAGCCCGGACTGTTGTAGGTTTTTTATGTCCCCCTGACCAGTCTTTGCTTGGAAGTCTGTGTGTGATCTTGTATCCTATTTCATACTTGCCTCAGTATTTGAAATTCTTTGGGTTTTTCTTTGTTTTTTGAGAAAATTTTATACCCATTCGCGAGTTGTCCTTCTAGACAGTCGCGAATACAGGTTTGCATTCATGGGTTGTAATACTAGACAGTCATGAATCATTCGTGAGTTGCTCTTATAGATAGTCTCGAATACTCCTGGAAATAGGGATTTTTTAAGTCAAAGTTTGCTTGTTCTTTTACTTCTATAATCCCTGCTTTCTGAGTGGATTTTCCTTATGAATTCTGTGTTTCTTGTTTGAAAACTTTGGGTGATTACACTTTGGGCTTTTTCGAAATCCCTTGAGTCTCTTTTGCTTGGATTATTTACTGTTTATGTCCTAAAGTATTTTGGCTTGTTTGGGTTATAGGTTAAAGTGTCTTGGTCCAGATCAGTGATCAGGGTCTTGGGCTCTATTTTTTCCAGTTTGTCTTCTGACAATAGCTGGTTATCACTTGCCTTTGTAAGTCTGCAGTGATTTTTGTCATTGTTTGCACCCAAGCTAGGGTTCCTAGCCTTCCTTTGTTGGTGGTCTTTTGGTTCTGTCAGCCTGTTTGCTTCGGTTTGTTGCTTTTATACAGTTTATAAGTTTCAAGTCTGCTCAAGCACAGTGCATTGTAAATGCATAGTATAATTTTGAGTATTTTTAAAAGTGAAAAGAAAACATAGTTAAGATTTTGCATTTTGTTTTTTGCCTAAAGCAGTGTTTATTTCAATTTAAAGATATTATCTCAAAAACTACAAAAATATAGGCTTAGTTTCTTTCATCGTTGCTTTCAATTCATCAATATATATTTGCAAGAAAAGAAAAAGAAGTTTTTTTTTATAATGGTAATTTTTCTTTGAATACACCTTTATTTTCATTTATTTCTTGTTTGAGTCAAAACATCATAAAGTATACCACTCCATTTCCTCTTGAGTAAAGAACAACCCTTTAAAATGAACGCATAAATTAAAATTTACTAGTAAGTTTTGTTTTTTAGGTGCCTTTCACCTACTAGCTTAGGCTAGACTTATGGGCTAGGAAGTGTAAACTTCCCGCAAGTTATAAAAATCAGACGTAGTGGACCATTCTTTAGGTAAATCCTTGAATTTATTGACTGTATCTGGGAAGCTTCCTTCAAACGGGAGTTAAGCACTAGGCCGCATGGAGGCTTGGACAGAGGAGATAGCCCTCCAAATCCTTGTCAAAGCGTAACTCAATACTTTTATGCATCTGGGGATTCTGTCCTAGACAGAGTTTCAGGCTCAGCTACCTTTCCCATGTGTACGAGTTCGGCTTACGACTGTCCCCCCAGACTGTTGATATTGCCAAGGTAGCCTTTAGTCTCTTGTCTTTTAGGGTTCATACCTAGGTAAACCGAAAGGTTATTTCTGGTTCACCTTGAACGGGCTTGGAAGTTAACCCTTGTTGAAAGTGTAGGAGGGTGGTGGGTGATTCCTTCGTTTGTGCCTAAGAACCACTTCAAGGATGCCAAGTAATCGTTCATCAGCTTTCTTCGGGAAAGTATATCTTTTACCCTGTTTTGATTGCTTGAGACTTTAGGAATTTTTAGTGTATGCTCTATGGTTTTTCCTGTGTTTAGTTGGCCTTAGGGTGTGATTTGTTCAATTTCTAATTATGGAGGACCAACCTGTTAGAAGGTCAAGAAGGTTGAGAAACCTTCCTCCTATCACCACATTGGAGCCTCCACCTTTACCTCAAAGGTGGAGATTAGACACAGAGGGTTCATTTGAACCTGTAGGAATAAGTGAAGTTCTTGGTGAACCAGAACTCATTGATAACCATTTTAATCTTGACACAGTTGAGATAGAATAATTGCAGACTGACGAGTTTGCAAGAAATTTTAACTTCCCCTTGACCGATCTAAATGATATTGTGATCGTTCAGGTTAGACCTTTTGATTCACCAGTACTAGGTGTCCCTATGGGTAGAGTCATGTCTTTTGTGGAAGAAAGTTCTTTTGTGTTCACCTCAACCCTTCCGGTTGAAGGGGTACTACCTCCCCCGGTAAGTGCCCCTAGATCTAGTTTGCCTTCTACACCTTTAACTCCAGGGAGCTGGGTGGTTCATCCACTGGTTCACTCAAACATAGGAGGTACTTCTGGTGACATGGTTACTGGGATTCCCAGTACACCTACCATTCCTTCTTCCTTTCCCTATACTACCCAGAGTGGTCTGGTAGGATCCTCGGCATATGTCCAAGGATTTCCTTGAAATGGGGGGCATATCCCCCCATCCAGTCCATACGTAGGTCCATCTCCTTCATATGTAGGAGTGTAGTTTGGGAGAAACACCTCTTATGGGAAAAGCTTCCAAAACCCTATTTCAGTCCCATATACGAGCTCTCCCTTTTCGTTGTTCAGTGGAGGGATACCTGCTCTTGTATTTCAGACCCCTACTTATATGGGGATGGCCCGGACTTCTTACACTGCACCTCCCACACAAAATCCTGTGGCTTATGGATGGAATCCGTTTCAGAGAAACCTTCCCACTTCACAACTGGTGCCTAGGGGCAACCCCACTTTTACCCATGGGCATTCGGGGGAAGGTACCTCTAATCCCCAAGCTGGCACATTTACTGCCCCGGTTAGGCCCAAACTTCCATTCCTAGAAACTTTAAACTTGCCAAACTTGTCAAAATTGATGAATGACCCGGTGAGGCATGGCCCCTTATGGCCACCTGTTCCCACCAAATTGCCATCGGACATCCTTAAGTTCGAAGGTAAAACTAGTGAAGATCCTGGGGCACATGCCACCACCTTCCATTTATGGTGTTCTTCAAATTCGCTAAATGAAGATTCAGTGAGGTTGAGGCTATTCCAAATGACCTTGATGGGTACTGCAGCAAAATGGTACATCGAATTGCCTTCTGCTACCTTTAGTAGTTTCTGGGACTTGGCGAGTGCTTTTCTTAGCCGCTTTCAGCTTCCAGTCCGATATGATTTTGGAACGGACTTGTTGTCTACTTTTAGACAAAACAAGGCTACCCGCATCTTGGATCATATCTAAGAGTGGAGGAGGCGAAAGAGCCTTATCAAAGCCACCATTCCTCCTGAGTTTCTGTTAGAGTGGTTCCTTAAATCATTGTTGCCATACATATCTAAGGATGTTTCCACATCAGGAGTAACGAATGAAGAAGAAGCCATACTTAGGGCCCAGCAGTTGGATTTGATTTATTCACAATTTGGGATCTTGTATGAGATCATCCCTAAGGCACCGAGGCCTTCGCACGAGGCGCAGAAGCCTAAGCCTGGACCCCATGCCGATGGTGTGGTTGGGTCCGTTAACTCTCCCACTGTAGAGTCTTTGAATAAAAAAATTCACCAATTGTCTGTCAAATAGTCTACGGTGGAGGCAACAAAGGCTGCCCCCTCTCCCCAGAATGCAAATTTTTTTGCACAAACCTCTCAGAAGGACAATCAGCATCCCGGCGGGAAGAAAAAGAAAGGTAAGAAGGGAGAGGGAAACCAAAATAAGCCAAAGCCTGCAAACAATGCTGATGGGGGAAAAAAATAAAAGAATAAGGTCAAGTTCCCTTGTAAGTTATGCCAAGAGGACCACCTTACTCATCTTTGTCCCCTCATGGATCAAGCCCAAAAGCTGCTTAAAGCTCAACAACTGGCTGTCTTGAAGGATCCTTTTCCCCAAGGACAGAACACTGCTTCAGCTTCTAATGTAGCAGGGGGCACTCAAACTGCCCTTGACCCAAATTATATCAACATGTTTTGATCTTCGACTTTGTTGCAGACCAGGAACAAAAACTATGAGAAAGAGACTTTTGAGAAGGGTAAATCTATAGGTGAACCTTTGAACCCTCTCACGATAGAGAAACCTGCTGAAACTATGCCAAAGATACCGAAAGGTGTCTTCAAGAAGACCTTGCATAAACCTAATGCTAGGGATGCTTCCAACTACTCTGTGGTTGAAGAATTAGCTCAAACCCCTTGTACAATGTCAGCTTTAGAGGTGTTACAGAGTTGTCTTGCTCAGCAGGATGCCCTCTTAGCAGCTTTAGGTAGCATGGACTCTTCGAGTCTCACGGTGAAATTTCATTTTTCTGATGTTAAAATTCGCTTGCCCTACCATGTATCCCTATCAAATGATGTCATCCATGGTGGTAATACCATTGGAAGAGTAGTTGTTGATGAGGGGGCCTCTACATGTGTTATGTCCTTGGCCTGTTGGAAAGCTCTTGGATCCCCAGAGTTGGTCCCATCAAACACTTTACTTACTGCTTTTGATGGAAGATCCTTCCGTCCGCATGGTATCCTGCCAGATTTTGAGATTAAGTTGGCAGGCAAAGCAGTGTCTGTTGAAGTAGAAGTGATTGATGCTCCTTTGGACTACAATTTGCTTCTGGGAAGGAATTGGACTTATGCGATGTCTGCTGTTGCGTCGATCGTTTTTAGTGTAGTGGTTTTTCCACATGAGGGCAAGTTGGTTACTATTGATCAACTTGATTTTACCCAAAAAGGTCGTTTAGAGTCAAATGAGTCCTCTGTGCCATTGGTTGATCAGGTCAAACCTGCTGCACAGAGCTTGGGGGCTGGAATGTACACATCACTGATGGGCACATTTGATCTTCCAGCCCTGGTTAATTACATTGGTTCTACTAGTGTGGGGAAGTCCATTGCTACGGTTGTCGATAGGACTGATCCTTGGGTCCTCCCAACTCCCCATGAACCGTAAGTGCCCTTATTGGCAGTGGAGGTAGCTTATCAAGCCATCACTCAAGCCACTATTGATCCCATTCCAAATCCTCTAACAGTCTCAGATGATCTGGAAGAAGTTTATTTGTCTACATCGGTAGAAAACTTTTTGCATTCTATAGATTGCTTAGACACTGTTTTACCTTCCAATGAAGCTATTCTGGAAGCCATGAGTGGACGTGATAAGATTTGTGAGGATCTTCATCATCGATCCTATTTTCTTTCAGAACTGAGCAGGATAGAAACCAAGAGTTTCACGTGAGACTGTCAGAAGATGTTGATATACCTCTCAACCCTTTGCCTAGGGAAGGAGTGTTTTTCGAGGGGAATATGGTGAACATTTCTGCCACTATACCTATCAACATCTCTGTAAACCCAGACATCGTGGAAAATATCTATATAGGTGCAAACTACTCTCCCGAGGAGATTGCCATCTATACTGCCCTTTTTAAGGAATTATGTGATATCTTTTCCTGGTCATATGAGGAGATGCCAGGCATAGATCCATCTATTGTTCAACATGAAATCCAAACCTATCCTGATGCCAAACCGGTTCGGCAAAAATTAAGACCCGTGAACCCGCGTAAAGCGGTGGCTGTGAAGGAAGAATTTGAAAAGCTGTTGAAAGCTAGTTTTATATATCCCATAGCTTTGACTGAATGGGTGTCCAACCCTGTTCCTGTTGATAAAAAGAAAGGGACTATTTACGTTTGTATAGACTTTAGAGACCTCAATAAATCCTGTCCTAAGGACAACTACCCCACACCATTTATTGACCAGATCATAGATGCATGTGCAAGAAGTGAGGTGTTTTTGTTTATGGATGGTTTCTCCGGCTACAATTAAATCCAAATCAAACCAAAAGACCAACATAAAACTGCTTTCATTTTCCCTTGGGGTACATTTGTGTATAAGAAAACTCCCTTTGGATTGAAAAATGCCGGGGAAACCTTTCAACGGGCCATGAACTTTGCTTTTCATGACATTAAAGCCATTGTCGAACCATACCTGGATGATCTTCCTGCACATTCTCGCAAGAGGGTCCAACATCCAGATCATTTAAGGTTGATCTTTGAAAGATGCAGATATTATAAAATTCACTTGAATCCCCACAAGTGTGTTTTCTACGTCGAGTCAGGAAGGTTACTCAGGTTCATTGTCTCTAATAGAGGCATCCAGGTGAATCCTTTGAAAGTTGAGGCCATTGTAAATCTGCCTCCTCCTCGCTCTCTCAGGCAACTTCAAAGCCTGCAAGGAAAGTCTAACTTTCTTCGACATTTTATCATTAATTATGACAAGATCACTAAAGGTTTCATGCACTTGCTCAAAAAAGACACTCCATTTGTATGGGATGAAACCGCACAACTTGCATTTGAGGCATTGAAAAAATCTTTGCTGTCGGCACCATTGTTGCGTCCACTAGATTATTCTAGGGATTTCATATTATATCTGGCCACGTCGGAGTTGACCATTGGGGTAGTACTAGTCCAGGAGGACGATAAGCTTGTTAAGCATGTCGTTTATTATCTTAGCCGTGCTTTGGCCGGACCTGAGCTTAGATACTCCCACATCGAGAAATTATCTTTAGCAGCTGTTTATGCTGTGCAGAGATTACGTCACTACATTTTACTGAGGACCACCACAGTAGTGGTAGATGTGAATCCGTTCCAATATGTTTTATCCCAATGGATCGTTGGGGGGGAATTCAACAAATGGATAGTCATTCTCCACGATTTTGACTTGGGTTTCCAGTCCGCTAAGTCTAAAAAGTCCTTAGTTTTTGCTGAGCTTATAGCAGAATTTCCCACTGAAGAAAATGTAGCGGCGGAGGATGACTCATTCCCAGATGAGCACATCTTCTTGATAACCACCTTTGATCCTTGGTATGGGGATATTCTTATATATCTCTATACTTTGAAGTATCCTGCCACTTCCTCTAGGGAGGAACAATGTAAGTTACGCCTTCATGCCAAGAACTACCTCATTATAGGAGATACATTATATCGACGAGGGGTAGATTCCATCTTGCGTCGCTGCCTTACTCATGAGGAAGTGAAGATAGTCCTAAATGATTCCCATGGCAGAGCATGTGGGGGTCGTTTATCTGGGTTAGCAACGACCCAGAAGATATTGCGTGCTGGTTATTTGTGGCCCATGATCTTTAAAGATTGTGTGGAAGCCGTGAAGCGCTGTCATCCGTGTCAGCTTTACACCAGGAAGATGCGGTCGCATCCTGCTCCGTTATTTCCTGTTGTCTCGGTAGGCCCCTTCATGAAATGGGGGATCGATTACGTGACATGCAACCCAGTCTCAGCTGGGGGGCATAAATACATCATTGTCGCTGTTGACGATTTCACCAAATGGACAAAGGCAATGCCTACTTTCAAAGACAATGGGGAAACAACAGCTTTCTTTGTTTTCAATCAAATTATTGCAAGGTTTGGTAATCCCAAAGTGATTGTCACTGACCATGGCACTCATTTTCAAAATAACATGATGACGGAACTGACTACTATGCTCGGATTTAGACAAGAACATTCTTCTCCATACTATCCGCAAGCTAATGGTCAGGTTGAGGCTGTCAACAAGACTTTAAAAACTATCCTTAAATGGACGATTGATGCAGCCCATTCTAACTGGCACATCATGTTATATCCTACTCTTTGGGCTTATAGAACTAATGCCAAGATTTCCACGAGTTATTCCCCTTTCCAACTCGTTCACGGGGTGGAAGCAGTTACTCCAATTGAATGCGAAATATCATCCTTGAAGATAGCCATTCATGTGTTACCTGATACGACTGAGCTTGAGGAACATATGGTACATTCAGAACACCTTGATGAACAACGTAGAGATGCGTTGACTGCGAATCAGGCTCATAAAAATAGGGTTAAATCTCAATATGATAAAACGGTCAAACCTAGGGTTTTCTCTAAGGGGGAACTTGTCTTGCTTTGGGACCAAGATAAAGAACCTATTGGGGCAGGAAAATTCAAGGCTATGTGGTTAGGACCCTATGTCATGTTGAAAGTCTTAAGTAAGGGCACATATGAATTAGTTGATTATGATGGGAATAATCTGCCTGAGCCTAGAAATGGGCTCTACCTGAAGAAGTACTACGCTTAGGCTTAGAACTTTTTCTTGTAACTTTAGTGTATGTATTTTTATGTACATTAGGTTGTCAGTTTTGTTTTTTATATTATCTACTGGTTGTTGTAGATGTCTTCCGACATGTATATAGGTTTCCCTGATGGCACCAGCCATCACACTTGTAACCTGGCTTCGGCAGCATGGGTTATCTATTCTCCCTCAGGACAGCTTGTTGCTGTGGGAGGTGCTTGTCTAGGTCCTGCTTCTAATAATGTTGCTGAGTATAGGGCTTTAATTGAGCTCCTATGGGATGCTTTGTCACGTGGCATCACCCAGCTCGAGGTTCGTTTGGATTCTCAGTTGGTAGTTTCCCAGCTCAATCGAGCTTATCAGGTACGAAATCCTATCTTGTTACGTCAGTTCATGCAAATTTGTTTATTGGAAAGACATTTTGAAATTATACTTTCAATCATATTCCACGAAACCAAAATTCATTGACTGATGCATATGCTAATTACATTTTGGATTAGCATCTCACACACATTTCATAAAATATACAGCAAACATATAAAATTTTTTTGTAAATAAGATGACAACCAAACATCAATATATATATATATATATATGTAAAATATCTGTTTGTAGATAGGTCAAGTCTGATCCGTAGATCCCTTCATATACAAAAAGCACAAAATGTGGATCATAATCCATCAAAATGCCCTAAGTCTAAGCTGGACCGCCCTGGCCACTAGGACCACCTTGGTCCCCATGATCTCTATGTACCCTGGCTTCCTCAGCCTCCTCGGCTTCGGAAACCTCCATCGCATCTCTGTATACAACCACTTCCCTAGCTACTCGTCTGAAAAGACGCAGCCAAACCTGTGGAACCGCAACTACAAACTCCTGCATGGCCGCAGGGATATGCTCTATCCGTATAGTTGGTAGTCATTGGGTTAACCTAGCCAGTTTCCCCTCAAGTACTCTGATCAATCCCTGATCCTCTCCCACGATAGGACGTACAAACATACGAGGGTGCCCTTTAGGGCGGACTGGTCCAACATCTGCATTTTGACACATGAATAGGTTCAAGACTTGTACATATGTATATATCGATCATTTGAAAAATTCATAAAAATTTGATTAATGATTTAAAAATTAAAAATTACTTACCCATCTCTCCCCATGCTCCTCTTGGAGGGAGGACAAGTTCGGGGTCACCTCGGAAGTCCAATCCGGCGTATGGAAACTGCTCCAGTGCCAGCAGCTGTCGTTCCCACCAAGTATAAAAGTCAGCATCATATACGATGTGTACTATGTCTCCTCCTCCATGACGGAGGAAGATGTCTCCCCATAGGCTCAGCCTTGGCTGACGTAGAGATCTGACCTGTAGTGTTATAGCAGGGCTCATGGCTAGTACTCTCTCGAAGAAGAACACTACTAGTATGCTTGCATAGCCAAAATTATTGCGTCTTCCCCTCTTACAGTTGAATAGTTGCCTCTTCATAATGGGGGCAACTCTTGAGCACCAATCATAGAGATCACCTCTAAAGCAATCAACCGCCACCCTCATTTGATTTTTGGTGGCCATATGTAACCCTGATGATCCTGCAAGTCTCACAATGGTACTAGCCAATACCTGGAGAGTGAAATATTGGATGTCTGCAATGAGAACGCTGCTTCCTTTCTTCTGAGTACCCTGTGTACAAAATATGTCTACATAGTTTTGGACACTTAAGGGGTCACCGCCCCTGCCAGTGCCCTCCAAATTCACCAGTGCTCCCCGTCGTGACAACCCGGTAATGAAATAGATGTCTTCCACGGTAAGCTCTAAGGTCTCACCTTGAAGATTGAACATCCCCATGTCATGATCCCAAAAATTGACCATGAACTCAAGTATGCGGACATTTGCCCGCATGGGCGATGTGCAAAAGAATTTCAATAGCCCAGTAGTCCTCAATGCTTGCATTGTGGGCATGCTTTGGAGCGCTGCATGATCCATCGTTTCGTGCTCCCTTTCCCTCCACTCAGGAACCATTTTTACCTGGAAAATATAAGCAATTTAATTCAGTATTTCACAATCAAAATTTAAAAATTTTGCATATTTTTAAAGCTTTGGCCCATTGCGCAGCATTTGCGACTATCTATTTAGGCAGGTCGTGGATCATTCACGACTGTCTAGTTAGACAACCCGCGAATGAAACGCGTATTCGTGACTTTCATGCTTAGCAACCCGCGTATGCGCACTGTCATATTTTTGGGTGTTATTAAATACTGAATTCACCATTAAAACTAATATTTGTTTGGATCAATTTTATGAGCTTAGGGTGTAGAATTACCTGAAGCTGACAGATTTTGATTTCGATGGTCCAATTCTCCACGGTGATCGATCAAAAGTAGAGGGTAATCTTTCTCTTTATGGTTCAAAAAGTTCAAATGGTAAGAATTGTTTTAATTTTCAAACTATTTATAGAAATAATATTTCATAAAGTGGGTCTCTTTCCTATAGTTTGAAATGTCAATCAACTAATACCATACTTTTGTGCCTTGGAACAGATTTATCAACTTTTACAAAGTGTTGTTTCTCCAATTGGGTGGTTTCGTTATTTCCAACACATGTTGCCATCTTATCACTCCATATTAACCTTAGTATTTAACACTTTGCCACAGACTATGGTATTCTAAACCATTATTCCCTTGTCTCTACCATTGTTCCTCCATGGCTAGGGCCCCTATTTCATGAGTATCATATTTATATGCCTTTGACATCCATTGATGCTCATGTTGCCACTGTTTCAGGTTCAGGGGTGTCCTCTTAGCTATTTTTCATGCCAAATAGAGCTTCTTCTGAATCTCTTTTTACAAGCTATCCCTTTATAGGAATCCCTGCCCTTATGGAGTTTCTTTAGGCCCAGGTCTGACTCCTCCAAAACAAACTTGACTGTCGAGTTATCTCGTTCGTTCAAGCTTGTTAAGAATATGTGAACGGGCATCCGCATTGGTGGTAGGTTATCTCTTTCTCGGACCATGAAGAATAATACGAGAAAGGATCACTCTCTTTTCTTTTTAATTGAGAAGAGTATTCTCAGGCATAGATTTATCACTTTTCCGGACCTCAGGGACTAAATTTACGGAAAAGGAACACCCGGTTTGAGCTTCGTTTTCTCTTTTTCGTGCTCTGGACCCAAACATGAAAAAGATTCCGAGTGTACTTTGTGTCTTTGTAATGCTCTTTAAACAATAAAGAACAAAGCAACGATTTTATTGTTGTAAGCCCCATTTCTCGTAACCAAATGGATCTTTCCGAGTGATCTTTCTTTCCTTCACACTCATAAAACTCAAGCTATTTTATGCTGTTTTGGAAGGAGCGTTGGGTAGGTGGTAATTTAACCTTTTTCGGACCTCCTTGACTAAGTATGAAAAAGGTGCCCCTTTTCTTATTTGGAAGTTAAGAGAGTTCTTCTATGGTTTGTCTTTTACTTTTTCGGCCTCAGCAGACTAAATTGGACGAAAAAGGACCCCCCTGGAGTCTTCTTTGGCATTTTCAGACTCTCTAAATGTGAAAACACCAGCTGAGCATGTACTAGTTCGGGCTCATTAAATCCACGAATCAGTGACACTATCAAGCATTATTTTCCCATCTCTTCAAGCTTGTTAAAAAATGAAGAGGGAATCGAGTTTACTTTCCTGGACTCGTTAAAATTTAACAGGGAAGGTAAGGAAGAAGTTTTCTCTTGTTTTCAATAATGGCAGCATGTCATCCTTGAACATAGTACTCTTTGCTTTCCGATATCCATGTTTCAGTCTGTACTTGTGTTCAGCTATCACTTTGAGTTTCTCACTCCACCTCTTGTCCGTTATACTTGGGGAATCTGATCATGTCTCCTACATGACAGATAAGTCTAGTTGTTCTATCTATCTGTTATACGCTACCTTGGGTCATCTTTGTGTTGTGCTCACTGTTCAAGGACTCTAACCAATGTCTGATTTATATCCTGATTCCATCACTGTTATATCTGTTATCTATTTGTGTCTCCCTTCTTTTTCCCAGTTCCTAGTCACTCTTGTGATCCGTTGGAGGATCTGTTTCCTTCCTTATCACAGCATGGTTCTGTTTCAGTACTTCCTGATGACAAAGAACTAGAGTTTTGACGATCGTACCTCTAGATTCACTTCCCTTATTGGTGAATTCCTTTGCTTCAGTTGTCAATTATCATCTATTGGTTGACAAACTGTTGAATCCTCTCCATGTTTGACTTCAGCTTACCCTTATTCACATGGCTTGGACTGTACTGGTTCTTTGGGATCCTTTAGGAAGACCTTAGTCCCTCACATATGGACTAAGTTGCGCAAGATTATGTTCTATTCATCTACATAGCTTCCAGATCTTTGCAGAGTCATCATTATTGTCTATTGTGGCTTCGATCCACCTTTTTAATATACGTGGTTTTCTACCCATATCATATGATGTACTCAAATATTGTAAAGGAGCTAATGTTCTAGTAAATTGAACATAGCATCCTCAGATGTAACTTTGTATATGACATTACTATGTATTTGTTTCAGGTACTCTCTCTGCTCCATTGGATTTCTGAGTTCTCCAAAGCTAAATATTATAATGTATTTCGGCCATCGCTTCCCTCTGACCTCACACATTAGGGGGCATCTGTTATACACCTGAATGGCACCTCTCCGTCCGAGTGCCAGCATCCCTCATGTTGGAACAGAAAAGGACATCTGTGGATAGAGGTTTGCCCAAAACACTATAGATTGGCTTATGGCATAATACATACTTACTCCATCCAGTTGATTACTTTGCCATTTTACTATGTTGACTTATATTTGCGACTCTCCTTTTATGCAACTCGCGAGTCATTCGCGAGTGTCCCTTATAGCAAGTCACGAATGGATGTATTCGCGGGTTGCCCTTGTAGTAAGTCGCGAATCATTCATGGGTTTTCCTTCTACACACCCACGAATATGTCCCTGAACAGTTAAACATAGAAACACGCGATAATCTGAGATTAGTTAAGCCATTTATCATTAATCCTCTTAACTGTCTCACCCTCCTCAACCTTCGAAGATGCCTTATTTCCTCCATATAAATACAGGCCTTGGGGAGGGTGTTGGATATACTTTTGGAGAGAAAAGTTATGCTGGTGGATTGTATACAGAAGTCTTTGGAGTAATGGAACTCAGAATCCTTTGGTTGTAGAGGAGTCCTTGTCTCAGGCATTGGGTTGTAATCTGAACCTCTTCATTATTGATAATAAAGAGAATCCTTCTTCCATATGTGTTTCATTTATCTTGGTTTGATAAATGTTTATGTTTATGCATCTTATATGTGATTTATCTAACCGGATTATATATATATGAATCATCTTGTATCTGGAATATTGTTTCTTGACAGGTGAAAGAGGAGCAACCTTGAAGACTTTGAAGGTGAAGCAGAGCGGAAGAGGACTAGCAAGGATCGAACTTCGTTTATCAAGTAAGTCTTTCTAATCCTCCTATTTCCTTTACTGCACTTTAGAGTCAATTGTCTGCAAGTTGATTGAGTATGTTGGTAACCCCAGACCTATGTTTATTAGGTGTGTAATCCTGTACAACACCTACCCTATTCATATATCCTTATAAATACAACCTTATGTCCATGGTTGAGGGAGAGAACTCTTAAGGCATTGTTATGATGTTGGACTGATCACTTGGTCCATATCATTGGAGAGCATAGAGAGAGCTAGAGTTGGAGCTTATGGGGATGAGAATGCTTGGTTTCATGGAGATGCATGTCGACACTAAGGTTTGGTTGTAAACTTCTTCATATTTATTTAATACAAGTTGATTTTTGTCCCAAATATATTGTTGATGTTTGATTTGATATATATGTGTTAGATTCCTTAGTCACTAGCATATATTAGTAGATCATGTTTTGGTTGCTTTGATATGTTTCGTGTTGAGCTTATTGTAGGTACAGAGGGTGACTATCAAAGCGTTGTATTCAAGGTATCTACAAAATCTAGGGAGAGTATTCAACCTCTGTCTTCTATTTGTTCTGGATCTAAACCATTCAGACCAGTGGAACACCTTGCTGTTCGCAGGAGGTGAAATATTCTAGCTAACAAATCTGGTGACTCCATTGGGGAAAAATATATTAGTTGTTCTGATCTTCCTCTATCTGCATCTCTTTTCCGAATCTAGGCTCCTTCTCGAAATCTCTTTAGTTAGATATGCTATTTGACATAGTGGATTTTGGTTTGAAACTTCCAGATCTATTCATATTTGAATCATTTCGACCTTTTATGCTCTGTTTTTATACTCAATCTATCAGCCTTTACCCTGATCTGGTATTTTTATGACTTGATCTGTCGTTCTCCTTGATGTTTTTGATTTACACAGGAACTGCACATGTTCTATTGGCAAGGAGCGGTGCCACCACCTGAGTTTAGTTAGCCATACGCAGTGCCACCACCTGAATCCAGTGAGCAAGGAGCTATTCTGCCTCAAAACCGCCTGTCAACAGCCTCATCTATGTGGTGCTAGGTAGGCCTTGTTCCAGACTTTGTATTTTGATTTATGTTATATGTTCTCTAGATATATTTCTTCTTTGCTTTAAATATTGTTTGGGGTGCATTGATATTTCACTTTTCGTTTGAAAAGATAGAATTGCATTTGCATTTGGGTGTGCATTTTTTGGGAAGAAAATTAAATCTCTCTCCCTCTCTTAGGTAGAATTTCATTGAAGAAGAAAACTTGCACTATCATATAGATTAGTATGTGTTGATGTATATGTAACTTCGGAATGTATTCTTATACGTATTTTATATATTGTAACCCGATGTTTATTCCGGGATGTTTCTATTATGTATTTGAGTC